>VYZM01012495.1:12123-31662 GCA_013398915.1 Dromas ardeola
TTTTTGTAGATTTCTGTTATTATATAGCATGGCTTCCTTATACAGCAAAAGAAATCTGGCATGGGAATTAATTCTCCTTGTTTATGCAAAATGGCATTATCCCCTCCCTCAGAGAGGAATTTTATATTATTAGTTGTAAGCAAACATTACTGGAATGTACATTACTTAAATTACCATTTAACTTTTATAAGAGGGTCGGGCGAAGCTATGTGTTTTTCTGGTAGCCCAGGTATTTCCTTGCTCTGTACCTCACAGCTCTAACAATAATAAGGAAATGAATTTCTGCGTAACTACAGCAGTGAAGTTAATTGTAAATTAACCTCACAAGTTTTGCTTTTTATTGTTAGAGAGAAACACAGGAAAAGTAATGTCTCTGACAGATCTACAGCAACTGAGCATTATCTTGATACCAGGGACACCTATGGGAACATTTCATTTGGTGAAAAATATATATGTGTGTCTGTATATATGTACATTGAAATGTAGATTGAACTATTCAATAGCTGAACACATATTTACATTTCCAAGTACATTTATGTATATATATAAATATATATAAGATGTATTTGAATTAGCTGCAAACTAGTCTAAATTTCAGTTCTTTATAACCTAACTGTTATTTCAGTGTATTTCATGTTCCTTGAGAATATGGAAAATTAATGTTAATAATAATTACTGATAGGAGCATCAACTTAGTAATTCAGAACATCCATGCCAATTATCTTATTACTATATTATTTTATTACTTTATTACATTATTGTCAATTACTGCAATTATGTTACTGAGCAGAGCTGATGTTGCTCAGAGGAATGTCAAAGAATTTAGTTTAACATAGCAACATTTATCATTAGCACATTAATAGGAAGTTCTATGTCAGGATTAAGACATACAGATTTATATGTAAGCGCCTGAAGAAAATAATTAAAGATTTAAGCATGCTTTTTCATGATAAAGGATGTATGACATTGTTTTCAGAAACAGGAGGGTAGATTACTGCTGGAGGATTTGTTAATTATTAAAAAAAAATCGAATGCTTGTGTCTCCTAGTTATTAGTTACTGGTGAAATTTAAAGTTTTTGAGGGCTGACTTGTGCACATCCTTGCCACCCAGGCTCTGGATTTAGCTAACAGTAAGAGTAAGTGTTTTTTGTAAGCTCCTGTGAGCTCAGGGTGGATATTTGCCTCAGAATTTGGTATTACCTCTTGTGGTTTTCTTCATGCTTCAGCTTTCCAGTGTTTTTGGCCACTGTAACTGAAGCAGGTGAGACTGACATGTCCTCATTCTTCTGTACAAATGAAAGATTAATTCACACTGGAGTGCAGTGAAAGTATGGCTATTAGAATGATAGAGAAAATAGACAACTTATTTTTCTGAAGGACACTAAAAGAAATTGATTTATCTAGCTCAGGAAAAGAAGATCTAGGGTGTGTACTGTTGAATTCTGTAGGAATTCTCCAGGAAGAAAACCAGAAAGAACAAAAAATCTCATGAGATAAATATATATAAACTGATCACAATGAAATTTAACATGGAATCTGGAAGATACTTCATAACTGAGGTGAAAGTTTAGGACAGCAGTCTAAGAGGAACAGAAGTAATGAAAAG
Source organism: Dromas ardeola (assembly GCA_013398915.1). NCBI lineage: Eukaryota > Metazoa > Chordata > Aves > Charadriiformes > Dromadidae > Dromas > Dromas ardeola. The sequence continues at coordinate 13,731 of VYZM01012495.1, forward strand.
ACTGCAGGAACAGGTTTGATCTGTAAAAGAGATGATACATAAATATTTGCTGCGATAGCAGAGAAATGAGCTTGATATGGTCTACTGTCTCTAGATTTGAATTCCTTCAGTTATACGAATGCAGTGCTTTCCATTTCAGTGGATCTGTTTCGTATTGATGGCAGCAAAAGGTAAATTCACATGCAATAGTTTTATTGTGCTTGTACTAGAACAAGGAAAGATGGTGATGCAGGCTCTCCATCTTCTGACTTGCCTACTCCACTTCCCTGACAGTTTTAGAAAAAAAAATATTTCTATGTCTTGACCTGAGCAATTGTGTAGAATACTTGCACTGCCATAATTGCTGGAAAGTGAATGGGAAGTTTACACTTCCCATCTGCTCACTTATAAATTAATCAAAATTCTAGAGGCTATGAAAACAATATGTCTATGAACCAAATCTTTTCTTATTTCATGAAAGATAATTATTTTATTTTACTAAAGACAGTTGTATGGCTCAACTTTTTATCTCTAGCAATGCCACCTTCTGAGCTGGAGTCAGGTATTGTACGCCTGCAGTGTAAGAATTATCTAAAGCTAATAATAATAACCACTTAAACTAGTGTATTGGTAGCTGTTTCTTTGTCTTTTGCCAATGATGTTCCTAACTAAAGAAGTTTTGAAACACTAAGGTGTCAATGTGAATTGACAAGACCACAAGAATATTTTGGAGACAGAAAAGCCAAAAGTTTGTTTTCCCATATTTAATTGAAGCAGAGTACAGGTAGACAAGAACAAATACAGCAGTAAAAAACAAACAAACAACAAACAAACAAACAAACAAAAACAAAACCAAACAAAAACAAACAAACAAACAAAAGACCAAAAGCACACACTGTAAAGACCGAGTACTTTAAAAAATAGCTGGAAGGGAAACAACAGATAAGCAAGCAAAGGGGAAAGGAGGGATAGGGGGAAGACCCAGAAACTTTAGATCTTTAAAATCTTCACGGCAGCCTAAGTTTTTCAGAGCTTGAGGTCAAGGAAAATTTGCACAGCACCTTTTATTTTCCTTCAGTTGCAATCACATTTGCATTTAGCCACAAAGTGTAGACACGTGTGGCCCGTAACCTGCACTGATCTGCAGTGTGTGATTCTGATGTACAGCCTCCAGCGACTATCCTGAGTAAATATTGTATGTAAAGACAACCTTTCTCCAAATACCTGTGAGTTCTTAAATGACATGACTGCAGTGGAGTTTGGTTCCTAAAACAGAATGATAAAAAAGAAAAGGAAGGGAATTCTTTCAGTTGCTGAGATCCGCTAATGTCGAATATCATGGAGGAATGAATTGTATCATAACTCAATACAGTAAACTGTTTAAGCCTAGGTATATGACATGAAGCAGGCTCTGTTGGCCTGGTCCAACATATCATTTAATCAGCTTTATCTGAATTCCTACTGGGAGTATAAATGCCTACCTTATAAACTATGCAAATTAGATATGGTAAATTTATTATACCCACATTATATCCACAGACTCACAGACTGAGTAAATGTGCCATTTATTTGATTTAGCTAAACACAGAATTAGTTCTCAGCCAATGAAAAAAGATTAGATTCATAATTCTTTTCTAAACTCTGATTTACTTTTTCCTTAAGCTACGAATCATCTTGACAAGCTTACCTAAAACCTCGCAGCAAAATCAGTACCTCCTCTTTAAAGTCATCTCTTTAAACACACTCTCAGTGTTTGGCCTTCTTGTAAAATGATTCACTCCTGGCAAGATTTCTCTGGGAAGGCTAGCTCACGACCCGTATTTGAGAACGGTAGTTCTCTGGCAATCAGCACAGATTGCTCAGTGCTTCTCTACTCCTAGATCCAGGTCTTGCACTCTCTTAGGTTTCCAAGATATAATGTGCCATGCTCGGAGGGTCAAGCAGTGAGGTCCTAATATGTTACAATACTGAAAAAAAAAAAAAGCTGGAGCACAAAACAAATGAAACAGCTGCAATTTTCAAGGAGCTATTGATTTTCCACTGAGCAGGTGATTTGCTTCTACATTTTGTTGTATGGTTTCCTTTAGCTAGTACGTGTGGGTTATACTCACTGGTGGGTGAAACTTCAGAACAGATTTTATTTTATTCAAACTGTTATTCCATGTTTCTAGTAACAATAATCAAAACACATGCTGGATACACCAATATCACACAATATGGGTATCTGGTACAAATGTAGGATTTACAGACCTCATGACATATACATTTAACAACAAAGTGATAATCTTTTCCTTTTTAAAATATAATTTTAAAACTAAAATTATATTTAAAGTATTTGGACATATATCAATCAAAAGATTAATAATAGAAACCTTTAAAACCAACAGAATTTAAGCAAACTTTTGAGGTACACTTCAGGCTTACAGTCGATTTATTCTGTGTCCTTCCGTTAGAGATATTTAAGCCACAGGGAAAGATACTATAGGAGCAATCAATTTTTTAATAAAGAAAATCAAAATACAAACAGCTTTTCTTTTCTATCCTTATTGAGCTAGGACATGCTGGGTGTTGAAAACAACAGAAGAACAGTGCGCCACGGTATGTTCTGCCTTATGAATATGAATTACACTCTCTTGGGCTTCTTGTTCTATATGTCTACAATGACACAACTTAAAGAAGCCTCCAAAAAGTATTTTTTTTCTTGAGGACTACACAGAGCAAGAAAAACACAAACTTACCTGATCTTGGCTCAAAATATCTAACTTAAGCATCAGTTACTGTGGATGAGGGATGAGAAAGAGAACTTTCAAAAAAGTTGTAAGAGGAAGAAGCATGAAGTAAATCAGAGCTGTGGATAATCCATATGATAAAATCCTTGATTCTACTTATCATAGAATATGCACAGATCATAGAACAGCAACCACCTCTAATCACTAAACATCATATTTAAAGAAACAGAGACAGTAGGAAAGTACTCATGTTTAAAATACAACCTAAATCACAAGTAACAGTAACTGTTTGATATTTTATCATAATGATTTACTTCTGATTTTGAAACAGATTTTTGCTCTGGTCCCGTCAGTATTTAAGCATATTAAACATGTCCTTATTCCTAGTTCTGAGATAATCTCGGTGTACTTCTCCTACAGGTAAAGCAAATTGAATTTTCTTTTTGATGAAGCAGCTGTCCATCAAGAGGAGCTGTTTTATCTAAAGCTTCCTTTTTAACAGGCATATGTCAATTTTTGACAACATGATTTACAGGAAAGTATTACATGATATGTAGTTCATAGATTATATGAGCAAAGTCAAAATATTTTACTCCAATGTTATCAGAACTTTTCACTGCAGTTTATTTTCCAATTCTGTTTTTTTTCCAATTCTGCAACACTTGCAGCCCTTGCAGCCCAGAAGGCCAGTTGCATCCTGGGCTGCATCAAAAGAACTGTGGCCAGCAGATCGAGAGAGGTGATTCTCCCCCTCTACTCTGCTCTCGTGAGACCCCACCTGGAGTACTGTGTCCAGCTCTGGAGCCCTCAGCACAAGATGAACATGGACCTGTTGGAGCAGGTAGAGAGGAAGGCCACGAAGATGATCTGAGGGCTGGAGCACCTCTCCTATGAAGACAGGCTGAGAGAATTGGGGTTGTTCAGCCTGGAGAAGGGAAGGCTCCAGGGAGACCTTATAGCGACCTTCCAGTACCTGAAGGGTGCTGGGGAGGGGCTGTTTGCAAGGGCATGTAGCGATAGGACGAGGGGTAATGGTTTTATAACTAGAGCAGGGACAGTTTAGACTAGAAATTAGGAAGAAGTTCTTTACAATGAGGGTGGCGAGACACTGGAACAGGTTGCCCAGAGAGGTGGTGGAGGCCCCATCCCTGGAGACATTCAAGGGCAGGCTTGATGAGGCTCTGAGCAACCTGATCTAGTTAAAGATGTCCCTGCCTACTGCAGGAGGGTTGGACTAGATGACCTTTAAAGGTCCCTTCCAACCCAACACATTCTATGATTCTATGATTCTGTTGATTTATACTACACTACTTTTAACACAATAAAGACATTTGAGATTTTGAAACAACATTAGAATACACTGTGATCTCTTCTGAAATATTTAAAGGTTTTTGCTGTGCTCCTAATGTAGATAAAAGACAAAGCAGAAAATATTTTAATTTTCTGAGATGAATTTAAAAGAAATGCTTACTTCAGGCCATTATTACTTGAACCTTTACTCATATTTGAGCAAATTTGGAGGTAAAATTGGCATTTGAAAGCCTTCTTTCCTTCCATAACTGTCTTCTGGCATTGTGAGAAATAGATGGGTGCATATGTAGAGAGGGAGAGGGGCAGGGGAGTAGATATCATGAGTTACAAATGGAAGGAGAGGACAGAAGGGAACTTTGGGGTTGCAGAAAAGGGTAAATATCCTTATACACCACAGGACGGGGTAAAAGAGATTGGAAAGAAATCCTTCCTACCTGAACTATCTTATTACCTCCTTAGACCATTTTATCCCTCCTTTATTCATTTCCCCTTTCCTTGACTTATTATAACTCTGTTTCTCAGCTATGAACCCTCTTTTGTATTTAAGAGGCAAAATCAGACAACCAATCAACCTTGTAAGATAAAATTTGTTTCCATCTCCTACTTTTCTTTTGCCTTTTGTGTTTTGTTTATACCCCCCCCACCCCTGATCATTTTTATGCTCATGTTGTTTTTCCACTATTTGGTAACCTTCCTTCAGCCTTCCTGTTACAGAAATTGATAGTTCAGACGGGTTAATCAAACTCTGATTATCCCAGCTCAACTGGGACTTGTTGGTATTTAGTCCTGAGAACTGTATGGGTTCCTAGGTCTTTGCCATGAGCTAATAGTACTCTTTTTGCTACAGGAAACATCTCAATTTAGATAGCTTTATGAAAGACAGCAGTGAGGATCCTAGGCATCTGAGAGATTTTTAGAGCCCATGAGGTTAGGCTGCAACCAAGTGGTAATTTTGAAAATGTTGATGTCTCGTAGATGCTGAAGAATGGAGCCTAAAGGATTTCAGTTCCAGGAATGGAGTCTTGAGAGCTCTATTTCAGTTTTAATTTCTTACAACTTAAAACAAGCAGAAAAAACAATTCTAGGGGAAAAAAATGTACAGAGTAATAATTGCTTTTCTTTTCTTATTTTTTCTCTTTTTTTTTTAGGTGAAGAAGTAATAAAGTCATGTTGTTTGTCTAATTTTCATATAAAATTAATTAGAATCTCTAGAGATTTCTATTAACTCCTGTGCTTCCCTGCTTTTCAGTATGGTAATTAATTCAATGGAGAACTGTAGAGACCTTGTATATAGAATATATGTGAACAGTTTAGCTATTCAATTCAAGACTCGAATAATTATATCTAGCCTACAGATGGGAATGCCCATAACAGAAAGAAATACAACTTGTCTCATCGAAATTCAATTTATTAGATGACAAAACTGAACACAGAAGGCTAACAAATAGGCGAGAGCAGTCACAGGTTATCATAACCTTTGCTCGTTGGCCTTTAAGAGCCAAAGCTGATATCACATTTGGGGATTCATTGCTAATAATGCCTCTTCCAGTGATGTGAATGAGTTCTCCAGGCTCCTTCAGAACAGTTAATATGAAGCAGGGATGTGACAGAATTGAGCTGCCCTTTGTAATTTATTTTTAAGATATGGTAGTTGGAGGTATGCAGAACATGCAGAGATAGATAATGATCCGTCAGCCAGCTGCAGTCTGTGGAGGGAGTGGGGACATCACTGATTGTTCCTTTGAATGTATGCACCGTGGTCTCTAAGGATTTGGCCAGAAGTAGGAAGGAGAAGGGATCTACTGTCAGTCCCTCTGCAGAGGCTTGAGAAGCATATATTCCTAGAGCAGTCCCTGCTGAAGGAACTGCCTGAAGGAGACTGTCTCAGGCAACTTTTAGAATTAATAAATCAAAGTCTCTGAAAATGCTGTCACTGGCCTTAGGGAATGCAACAGAAGACAGGGGTTTTTTGTGGTTTTTTTTCTGCCTGAAGGAAGAAGCAACCTATCTACCAAATAAAGGTAAGAAGGTTGTAGTAGTCTCCAGATATCTCTGCCTGAACCAGACCTTCCCAGCTATGCCTGTGGTTTGCTCAGTCATTCCCCTATGTTGATTCCTTACCTATTCATCATGTGCCTTAGTTTTGCATTTTAACTTTGAATTTGAATGGGATTTTTTTTTTTTTTACGGTATTTCCTGAGAGAATGTTTTCTTACCACTTCTTTGTTATAGACAAGTGTCATGGTTTAGCCCCAACCAGCAAAAAAGAAGGGCTGCCCACTCACCCCTCCCCTCTGGCTGGGATGGGAAGGAGAACTGGAAGAAAAAGGCAAAACTTGTGGGTTGGGATAAAGATAGTTCAACAGACCAGCAAAAGAAGAAAAAAACCCAACAATAATACTGATAGAGGAATATACAAAAATGATTAATGCACAACCACTCACACTGGAACTCGAAATGTGATTCCTGCCCACCCCCGCCCCCCGATCAGCTCCCCCAGCTATATACTGAGCATGATGTCACATGGTATCGCATACCCCTTTGGCTAGTTTGGGTGAGCCATCTGGCTGTGTCTTGTCCCAGCTTCTAGTGAAAATTAACCCTATCCCCGCCAGAACCAGGGCAACAAGGCACATAAAACAAATGTTATATACATATATTCATAAGTGCTTCTTTTGTTTTGAAAAAAAAAAAAAAAAAAAAAAGAATATATTCTGTATTATCAATGGTTCAAAAAACTAAATGTTTGGTTTTTGCATATTGCAATGTCTTCAGTAAGCTGGTGAAAATCCTTAATTATAAGATACGATAGATGACTGAAGTTACATTAAATGTTCACAACTGTTATAAACATAATTGAACTGAAACACCAACATGCATAATATTGAATTCTTGATTATTTGTAAAGTATGTCAACAGTTTCTATAAATATGCAGTTTGGACTGGCTTTGTACCAGGCCCTTACTAGTTTGCTCACAGTATCAGACAAGAAAGAAAAAAACAACAAACAGAACAGTTCTACATCTTTATATAAAAGGTTATGAAATACCGTCAAGATCTTATCAGTAATATTGTTATTTTAAATTTTATTAACCTTACAGTTTCATAGAGAACACACTATACCCAGTGATAACTGCTGAATATATGGATTAATTACTGTCAGACCTGTATCCTGTACTTTTTATGATGTCTTTACTTAAGTCAGAATTCCTAATTTTGGGAAAGTCAACCTCATATTTTGATATGTGTACAATGAATTTGATCAAGACGGTGTTATGTTGGTTCTCTGCAAGAAGTTGGTATATGTAACATAACACATAATGAAATATTTCCACATGGTGTATTTATTATAATTTGAAAGACCAAGAATCAGAGAACCAGAGAATACCAGGTTGGAAGGGACCTCAAGGATCATCTGATCCAACCTTTCTTGGCAAAAGCACAGTCTAGACAAGATGGCCTAACACCCTGTCCAGCTGAATCTTAAAAGCGTCCGATGTTGGGGAATATAAATAAAAAGAAAGACCTTTAGTTCAGATTAAGTTTAGTAGGTGGTATATTAAGCCTTTCCATTATGCCTAGTTCAGCTGAAAGAAAAGTTGCAAGGTGTAAGGATAAGCAGAATTAAGAAATAAAAGTAGCTTGGACAGGAAAGACTTTCTGTATCTGTGTGGACTAAGCTAAGGGGATGTCTGTGGGGCCTTTACTCTCACTAATGTGGCCATACACAGTTCTGGAGGGTACAGTGGGCTTGAAATGTCTGGATAGAAGCCAGATTCAGTCTAGAAGAAATACAGCTTCATTCACGCAACCCTGCACCAAAATAATAAGTCTTTCCTCTCCAGACTGCAGTGGTTATGCAGCTATACTGGCTCTCATCTCTGCAAGCCTTGGAAACTGCACTGTGCTCCACTGTGTGGTCTAAATTTACCCGAAGTGTTTGACTACAGGGTAATCGTAGGTATTTTCACTTTCAGTACACATCAAAGGCAGAAGTTATGTGTATACTGCATATTGTGTCTGGGGAATTTCCTGAAAAGAACAAAATTAGGCAGCAATACTTTTCAGATTTGTCTGTGCTTATTTTCAGAAACCTGCATTTTAATGAACTGAATGTCTGTGGCACACCATGAGATATCACCTAGAAACTGTAACTCCGTATTAATGAAGGACTGGTGTTTTTCATTTCCAGTTAATTTCTTAAGGGATTTTTGTTTGATTTGTTTTTTATTGAATTGAGACATTTTTCTTGTAGGAGATGGTAGTTGTTTACATAGTTAATATAATTAGCTAGGTTGAAGTTGAGATACAACCATAGATAGGTAAAGATTCTGGATGCAATATGACTCCTTTTTGCCCTTTCTGAACACGTAGGTATAAAAGAATCTCTTATGCTTATGATAGAAATGAGCCAGCAATGGGCCCTTGCCGCAAAGAAGGCTAGTGGCTGCATTAGACAAAGTATTGCCAGCAGGTTGAGGGAGGTGATCCTTACCCTCTACTCAGCACTGGTGAGGCCACACCTGGAGTACTGTGTCCAGTTCTGGACTCTTCAGTACAAGAGAAACATGGACGTACTGGAGAAAGTCCAGTAAGTGCCACAAAGATGATTAAGGGTCTGGAGCATCTCTCTTATGAGGAAACGCTGACAGAGCTTGCAAGAGAGAAGGCTGAGAGGGGATCTTATTAATGTATATAAATACCTGAAGGGAGGATACAAAGAAAACACACCCTTTTCAGTGGTGCCCAGTGACAGGGTAAGAGGCAACAGGCACAAACCAAAATGTGGGAGGTTCCGCATGAACATGAAGAAACACTTTTTCACTGTGAAGGTGACCGAGCACTAACACAGGTCGCCAGAGATGTTGTGGAGTCTCCCACCTTGGAGATACTCACAAACTGTCTGGACACAGTCCAGGGCAATTGGCTCTAGGTGGCAATTGGCTCTAGATGGCACTGCTTGAGCAGATGACCTCTAGAGATCCCTTCCAGCCTCAGCCATCCTGTGATTCTGTGATTCTGCAAAATCTCTGGTTCTATTTCTGTTACTTACTGATAAATTGCAAAGAGGAAATGAGCACGGTTATGTTTGCTATGATCCATTATCTCTCCAAGACTTTATTTCCACACTGTGCGTTTAGATGCAATGGAGCTTGCACCAGGTGCAGCTTTTGCGGATGCACCATTTGTGCAGAAAACCGATTGTTGGAAGGCCTTGGGTCTGCTTTGCCAGAGGGAGCCCCAATGTGTGACTTTTGACCAGGACACTGAATACATTGCTGGTGCTCCTGACTGTGTGCTGCAGGACGCCCAAATATAGACAAAAAGCAAATTCACACCAAAAAGGACCCCTCCCACTAATTTTCTAACGTAGAGCGCCCATAGAGTTTAATCTGTATCCCAAAATAAGGGAGGTGGTTAAAGTAAATTATGAATGTGAATGAAGATACATTTGCTTATTTCTTTCTCCATTTGTCCCTTCCTGAAAATTGAACCATGTTTGCAGTATTTCCAATTTATTCTAATTTTATTTATTCTAATGACCCAGTAGGTCAACATCATTAAAATAATACTAGTGTATGAAGAGTTGTTCTTTGCTGTAGGACACCCTCTGATGTTCTGTAGTTTTATTACAGACAGGAGCATGTTACAAGTTAACATAGGTCTTAGGTACTACGGTAGTCATCTAGACTTTCTTTTATGAGCTCAATCTAGCTAGAGTCCCTGCCTTTGCTTCAGATGGACCTTCCCAGCTAGGCCTATGTCTTATTCACTCAGTCCCTGTGTTGGTCCCCTACCCACAACCTCCACTCCTTCTATGAATCATATGTTCCTCATCTTCACATTTGAACTTTTAGATGTTACAGATTTCCAGTTACTCTGGTCCTAGGTGCTGCCTTTTCATAGGTAGGGAGTATCTCAGACCCACCCCAAATGATAGCCCTCAACCCTTGTTTGACCTTCACAGTTTGGGAAAAGAGGAAAAGACTCACTTTCAGGGACTCTCTAGAACCCATGAGGAAATCCAGCTTGTGTGACATGAAGGAAAAGCAGTTTAGCTGCAGCCAGGGAGACCATCTTCTCCCACAAACCCCAATATTTAGACTTGTGCTTACCTAAATGGTCTGAATCTTTTGTTCAGTCAAAAATTTTCTCAAAGGAATAAAGAATGACCAGAACACACTGAGATAACTGTGTGGTGACAAGGATTTGTGGGCCAGTCAGTGACATGGACTGAATGTGCAGCATCAATCACTGCTGACCTTCAGAAGCACTGTATATCCAGAGGCTTGTGTCAAATGATCTGTTTTGGATATTTAATTTTATCTTACTCATGAAATAAATCAAATTTCAACGGAATCCAAATAAAAAATTGGCTATTACTACAGTAGAGATCTTAATAAGATTTTCAGCTCAATGAAATCATTCCAGAGAGATGAAGACACTCTGAAACCATAGGTCTGAAAAGTGTAGTGTCTTCTGTGTTAGTCTGTGTGCTCCCTGCATAGTCTGAGTACATCCATTCTCTTACCACACAAAAATACAGGACTTTGAAGGTACATACTGAGAGAAGTTCAAACCCCTAACATAAATAAATATTGAAAAAAAACCTTCCAGTTTTACCTTGTCCTGCTGCATTCTCCACCCCCATCTGTAAGAAAAAAGCTGTTCTAGAAGGACATTGCAGGAAAAATACATTCCTTAAATTCCTGAAAAGTGCCAACTTTGGTTTACATTGCACACACCGAAAGTGAAAGGTCTACTGCATACATCCTTAAGGTACGTAGTATTTTCAAATGGTAGGATTTTTGGTTGTTAAAAATATTTCTGCAATTCAGTCCCTCCATGCACAGTGTAATCCATCTGATTTGTAAGATTACATGTGCACACAGCAAGAGCTGTGTCTAGCTTGTTCAAAGCTATCATTTTAAATTCTACTTTCTCCGAAAAATAGTGGTGCTGTGCAAAAGCCACTGGGGATCTGATCTCAAACAGTATTAGCCTAAGGTTTGAGGAAGAATCTATTGACCTCTAAGAAAGCTGCTTATTTTTCTCTTCCCAAATTCCTGTATTTCAGGAACATTGTATCTGGCCTTATAGTATTGAATCTATGCACTCTTAACTTCCAAAAGAATCCAAATAAATGTATGGGGTTTTGAGCAGCAGACAACCTTCACAAGGGAAGTACTGAGCCTCACTGTGGGAGATTGGTATGCCACTGTCCCAGAGACAGGGAGAGAGAGAGACTGAAAATACAAATATAGCAAGACTGAGGTGGCTGAAGGACGACCAGTGCTAGACAAATACCCTGATGGTTTATGTGAAAACGTACTGAGATGACCTAAACTTGCAAAGACCTGTCAAGGCTCCACTAGGTGGAGCTAAAAATCTAGCCCTTTTATCACTTAGGTGCGTGGGGCTGTCTCTGCTCCTGCTCGTTACAGGTATACACGAGCTTTTTCCTTCTGAACCCATCTCAGGGACACTAAGGCAACGTCTTGGCTAACCCAGCTCTGCTGCCTGGGGCTTCTTCCGAGATCTAGGGTCTAGTCATAAAGTTTGACACTTTTTTTTTTTTTTTTTGAGAAGAAAAACCTACCTCAATTACTTATGTAAAGGAAGTGGAACTAACTGTTATGCAAAATGGAGAATAGTGTCTAGAGAAAATGCCCAGGACAACTGTACCTAAAAATTCAGGAAGCTGACGGCCGCTTAGTTTGTCTATAGCCAATGTTGTATTCTCTGTTATGAATTTTGTAATAGCTGTAGACTTACTTGCTCAGATTGGGGACTTGTTGTACAAGCGTTGTATGAGTATAGACAGGAACTAGTCACAGGGTAGAATTAATTTACTTTGGAAAAAATCTTTGGGTTTTTTTTTCAGGTTACAAAGCATCAGAAAAATCTAAGAAGAGAGGATATAGTTAAGGTAGACAGCAAGGTTTTACGTGAGAACTATTGTTGGCATGGGACACATCACGTCTGAGAACCCATTGGTGTTATTGTATCATCTACTGATTGTGCTGCTACTTCAGAAAACAATGCATGAAGGCTGGCTAAATTGTTTTTGAAATATCATCTTGGAGACAGTTTTCCTCTCTTAAGACCCCAAGTGGCAAAAGCAATTGAAGGGAAAATAACACAATCAAATAGATGTAATGTAAAGGCAAATAGGCAGGAGAACTGATATTTTTCTCTCCAAAACAGCAGGAGATGGTAAAATACCCAAAAGGAAGCAAAGGAAGTGAAACAGAGGTGTAATAAAAAGTACTGAAGCCAGTGACATAACTTGTAATTGCAAATCATAGACCAGCGGGACAAAATCAAGGACCAATTTGCCAGAAACTAAGACATGAAACTGTTTTTTCTTTCATAAATGTTTTGTGATTTTGCAATATTCTTTTATATAAGTAAAACATGAAGGAAAAAAATGAAATTGAGGGATTTTTTGGCAGTTTATAACTCATTCAGGGCTATAGTTTCTGCAGCAAATTACTGTGATATATGCTACCAAAATTGGTTAAGAATGTTGAAAACTCAAGTATTTTTTAATACTGAAGCCTATGGGCCATTTCTTACATATTGTTCTTTTTCCCTCATGTCTTGTTTTCCTTTCATTGATTTTAATTCCTGTTTTCCTTCTACCAGTCTTCTTTTGAAAGTTTTCTTTTCATTATTTTTTCTTCATAAACTTTATTTGAATTCATTTATCAAAAAGAAAGAATATTTATTTTGGGAGTTCTTTTTAAATGTTTTATATTCTTTCAGGATAAAAAGTCTGATGTACAATGCTGATTTTGACATTCTGTGTGTCAATTTCTTAAAAAAACATTGACTAGTGTGGCTAGTAGTTAATTAGTGGAGGCTACACCCTTTGGAAAGAATACAGATTTTATATGCAACATGTGGCACAAAATTTTAAAGAATTTAATATAGCTGTATACAAACTACTATTCTAAAATCAGATACCTTAATAGCCAGAGTGGGTCAACATTCTATGCAATTCTTATTTCTGAAACATCTTTACAAAAATGTGAAATTTGATGATAAAAAGCAGTATTTTACAAATAGATTTCCGGTTTCATCAAGTAGATATAAGGAAGAAATTTTTACAATGAGGATGGTGAAACACTGGACCAGGTTGCCCAGAGAGGTGGTAGATGCCCCATCCCTGGAGACATTCAAGGTCAGGTTGGACAGTGCTCTGAGGAACCTGATCTAGTTGAAGATGTCCCTACTCTTTGAAAGGGGGGGTTGGACTAGATGGCCTTTAAAGATCCCTTCCAATCCAAACTCTTCTATGATTCTATTAATTCTAGCTATTGTATTATTGAATTAGAGACCTGATCTGTTTTCTCTGGAATCAGTGGAAAACTGATTTTAATGGGCAACAAAAAACCTCTCAGAAATCAGGCATTCTTCCAGTGCTTGACTGAAAACTTTGTCATGTGGATGGACATTTGTAGTGATAATAAAAATTAAATCAGAAGAAAATTCACAGGCTATCCTAAATGAATATGAAAAAATAAAATGCTTTTGTGTTATAGGTTAACAGCTGCTCTTACTTACTTATCTCAGGGCAAATATGAGGAATATAATTGCATTAGCAAGTGTTCTGAATCATACTCATGATCCTTTCTATTTGTAAAGGAAGTGAAAATTTGGGAGTTAACTTATTTATTCCAGTTCTACCCAGACTTCTATAGCACAACAGAGATATCAGCTCATAAGCAACTAACATGTTACCTAATTATATTCCAGTTTTCTTTTTTCTGGCTGCTCAAATCACATTCTGCAACTATACAGCAATAGCATTCTTGCAGTGACAAAGCTGCAGAAGGTTTAAGGGTGAAAAGTTTAAGAACAGCAAGATGAAAACAAGCCATTATTTATTACTGCCCTATGGTGTTGCTTCTTAATGACAAGAAGTGTGCAGTTATCGTCAATTTTGCTATAAGAAATCAAGGAAGAAAATAAAGCAGGCTGTGAAGTTAAGAATACTACAGACAAACTGTTGAGCTCTGGAGAATAATGTGACAAACACAAGGTCTGTGGAAAAATGACTTTGCCAGACACTATGATCACAACTCCTGCCCAGGGAAGCTTGAAAGTTACTTGCTAACTAGGCAAGAAATTGTACTGACCTTTTCACTGTATTACAAGCAGACCACTATAACATAAGTGATTGCTATTGAAATTGATTTTAGTAGCAGCACAGAAGACTCGGTTTTGTTGTTCATTGTGCATTTGTCTTTTTAACAGTTTGAACTCATCTTAGTGCTGTGTAACAATATACCTTCGCTCAAACTGATTAAACTATATTGATTAATCATGGCCTTAAACCCATGTGCAGAAAAACAAACCAAAATAATCCCTCCGGAAAAAATAACCCAAGGTTCCCATGATCGCTGCTGCTTGCACTGTTTTCTCACTTCAAACACTCTTACCTTCCACAACATGCTGTTCACAAACAGAGTAGGAAAATGCCTCAGTGTAAAATCCATAACATCATTCTTTTAATATAACCATGAAGTAATTTGGGGGGGGAAGGGGAGGGGAAAGGATTATGGCCTTAAAGCTTTTTCAAGAAGCTCTAAGAATATTTTTTACTGCAAATTATGCAGAGTTACCATATCACACAAGTATTGAAAGAAATCAGTCTCCCCATCCTGATGGGAATTTGGATGATGCTAAATGTAACTATCGTATGTAGTTCCACTATAGTAAGTAGTGTGGTAGCCTGGTGACATACTAATATGCTTTATATTTGTTTATTATAACAAGAATTAGACAGGACCACTTTATAATGTGATTTCTTTTTGAATTTCTAATATAGAAATAAAGTAAAAATGGTGATGAAATTTAATTCAGCAACTTTGAGGGTGACCTGCATCCACGTTTTCATATTTTGTGTGTAACAATATAGAGAAAAAATACAGTGGGGAAACACCATGGAAGTTTCATATTTTAAAGATTTCTCATGAGAAAATTTGGATCTCCCAATGAAAAAGGTCTCTCAGACTCGTTCCTAGCGCCTGCTCCAGCCACTACTACCCTGATGGATCCTCACACATAGAACACTTATTTAGTCTTTTTAACTTAAGAGCACGTGCGGAAGCTTGAGGACTAAAATAGAGTAAGTGCTACCTTTTTTTGCATTAAGAGATGCGGTGCAACATGATATTGAATAAGTACTTCTGAGACTCTGCTGCTGTTCACCTTATATCATTTAGTGTAACTATACCAGATTATGATGTATTCACTGTGAAGTCATCTATTATCATATATTTAATTCACAGTGTTACGGCCAGGAAGAAAAATAATTCAGCTTACAAACCTGTGTGGCATAAAAGTAACTCAAGATAAAACCTACATATGGATTTTGCCATTAGCAGAAGAGATAAATTCTTAGGCTATGAGACTGATGGGCTTGGTGGTAGTAGTTTACTAAATGAATAGCATTACATGGCGGCTAATAAGTTTTACAAAGCATTAAACTGCCCTAGGAGTTGTTAAGACATTTGCATATCAGGAGATACCTGGAGTACTTCCACAAAGTGAAATATGTCTGCCTATGCAAACACATCTACATGGCAAGATAGAAAATGGTATTGGGGGGGGGGGGGGGGGGGGAGAANGAAAGGAAATATTTTGTGACCTTGCAAAAATTATAGAGTAATATTAATTTTTATTGTTTATTTCCACTCAGATCGTGCCTGCTACTGTCCCTATAACTATTTGATTTGACAAAGAAAGTCATCATTGTCCTAAATTACAATAACAGAATAGGCAGGTTTGGCATTAGTGACAGAATAATTTATTAATCAGGTAAGAGCTTATAAGCAGGTACTGCCAACCCTGCTTAATTTGCAGTGATGGAAACCAAGACATGATGACAGTTGCTGCCTCAGCCATAGGGTGAAATTCCCTACAGCATTCTTTTCAGAAGCCCCAGGGGAAAAAAATACACGTCAATGGAAAATAACAAAGAGTTTGATCCTCCTCTTCACTGAAAAAATAAATAAAATAATCTTTTCATTAATTGCAACACAAATCATAAATGGGGTCTTCACATTGCTATTTTTGGTGTTTCAGCATAGGATAAATGAAAATTCAAAATTACAGCTTATAAACATAATCTTATTCGGCAACAATAACTGACTCCATGCAACATAAATTATATCACATATCTTGTAAATATTTTATGGGTACCAAACACTTGGCTTATGCTAAGCAAATTTAATAACAATTGACACATGCCTCTCTACAGACGAAGGAAGGATATTTCAAAATTCATACTTTGGCAAAACATGGCCAGGAAGAGGGCTTTTCTTATTCTGAGCACATTAACTTGAGTATAGTAACCGTAACTCAGTTTGGATAGTAATACAGAAAAGAAAAAAAATAAATTGTCTTTCACAAAGTGTTAGCTTTTGCAGATAGAAAATTACACCTATATAGGATTCCCAAAATAATAACTCTATTTTAGGGCAACTGTAGGTGCATTGTAGTTATCAGTCTGTGTTCACAAATCATGAGACCTAAAAAAGTATTAACTATTTATTATTAGCAAAACTATTCAGTTTCTTTCTTAATACAGGATTGTATTAGTAATAAAAATTAGTCATTCCATAGGAAATTTGAGGAAGCTGTATAATAACATTTTCTTTTTCTTAATCTAGACAAATCTTACAATGGCATGCTAAAAGAAGCAGTCTTGATGTGTATAAAACAGCAAGTAGATGATCGACTTTAAAAAGACGTTGTAAAATTTACTATACTTGTTGGCTTCTTCCTGTAGGTCTTACTGTTTCTGTAACCGTTGTCTGTGTACTAAGAGCACATAGGGAAATGTTTGTATTGCTGTATAACTGATTTGAGTTGATATAAAGTGCAGAAACATGACAAGGTAATAAAAAAAGAAGACTTTTTAAACTATGATTCAGACAATTAATTAACACTACTCCTTGAGATATCATATAGGCTGCAGTTTATTGTTTCTGTTTGGTTTTGGTTTGCCCAGGCCCTCTGCCATAATTTCAGAAATAGTGTGCCACTAGATTTGGAAAGGTACATCTAAAAAAATCAAATTATTTAGATTCCTATCCTACTCCAATTGCAATCAACCAAAGGACTCATAGTGATTTATTTGGCAGCTGAAAAAGGTTATAATTACATAATAAATCAAGAAGACAACATATGTGTTGACCTCCACTATAATCAGGTTGACCATATCATTGGACTTCATTCTGCAACACTCAAACGAATAAGTAGTCAAGCAATTTCCTGCTTATATTTCACGGTATTAAGTTCTATCTTCACAACACATTTGGAAGAGAATTAAAGATTATTCTCCACATACTTTTCTAAAGAACAGAAGCTTTACCCTCTTTAATAATTCTTTTCTAATTTGTTCCCAGTTTTTTCGTTCTCTCAATGATTGCAATTTTGAGCATTTGCTTCTTGTCTTGAAGTTTTTTTAACTTTTTTAACTCTTTCAGGAAGAAAACACACCTTTTTTGTTTGTTTGTTTGTTTTAAAGAAATGAGTAAAAATATCCAAATCATTCTAATTCATCTGGAATGGAAGACTCAAATTCTTACAGTTAGGTTGTATGTAGCAGAAATAAGTGTAGTCTAGATTCTGTAAAAACGTTTTATATCTCTTATTACCCTTTCAGTTAAAATAATTCTGATGTGATTTATATTAATTTCCTAATTACCAGGCTTACTAGTAATTTCTTTATTTCAGTTGATCGTATAGTCCCACTCTATATATTAGATTATATGTTAGATTAGAGTATAGTGTATAATCCATTGTAAAGGTGTAAAAAAAACCACCACCACCAAAAAACCCCCCAGAAAGTATTAGTGAAAAAAGGATCCTGTTTTTTCATGACTTATAAGATGCTT
>VYZM01012496.1:22550-62639 GCA_013398915.1 Dromas ardeola
TGGGCAGAATTTGGACAAGGTTTGTTTACTGAGTGTGTTTTAACAGTTCAGATAAATATGGTACTTCCTCTTCCATCACCACAGAAGTCACTTGAAAAAGGATCTCTCGAAAAATGCTTCTAGAATCTTGTTCTTAAACATAAAAAAGAAGGTGTTTTTTTTTCCTCTGTGAAAGGGAAATTGAAAGATCACGGCATCCTGAAGGTTAGGACAGCTAAACCAGACTAATCCTCACACCAGTCCTGTTGGCAACTCCTTCAGCAGTTTTGGCAGCCAAATGTGGAGCCAGCCGGCAGCATGAAGAAATCCAGCCAGGAAGACAGCTACAGTCCCAAATATCGATGCTGGAAAAAACGCATTCTGGAGCTTGGCGTCTGTGCTACGATGTTTGCCAAGCACACCCTAGGAGTGGCCACACATGTGCTGGCTTTCACAGCAGAGAAGGAGAATGAAAACAGGAGAGCTGTGTGAGCCACAGCGCGAGCAATAGGGAACACTCTGCCATGGTCCATTTCTTTCTTCTAGAAAGTGGAAGATTTTCCTGAGAAGTCAAAGTGAGGGTGCGCATATTTTGCCTAATATACAGGAGGAACATGACTTTTTATTTACATTCAGAAGTTTTATTTTCAGTTCTGCTGAACTGTTTTGACCCATTATTATAGGACACTATGTAGCTAGCTTCTCAGTTATCCCAAGTCATTTGCATGGAAATTAGTTGGGATGAAAATGCATACCTGACTACCTGCAACATTCAGACAGCATTCCAAAAGCCTGTCTGGTGCCATTAAAAGGAATTTGACTTCCATTAAAGTTTTTACCTATATATGCATTAAAGATTATTCTATTAGGTGATGAGCTCTTAAAAAGATAGGAATGATTGCACTTGTTCAGACTAAAGAAGGTTCCAGTGTTTGGGCTGAGACTGGTATCCAACTAACATTGACCATAAGATGGCGGCGTCCATCTGGTATTGTCCGTGGAAAATTCTGGCTTAGTGTATTTATATCTTCTCTTTACTCAGTCCTGTTCAACACTTAGGAACAGACATATGATCCTCAGATTAGAAGCCATAACAAGCTATGGGTCAGAAACTATAGTCAGCTATCAGAAATTGAGATCGTATCCAAAAGACCAAATGACAGAGTAACTGGAGATATTCAACAGCATCTGCAGAGGTCACCCTGTAGAAGTGGCAGTAGCAGATGAACTGGGAAAACATCCTGGACTAATCCAAATTACAGTCTTTTTTTTTTTAAATTGGCCTGGATCAGAAGCTGCACAATTAATAAAGGATTGTAGACATTCCAAGTAGCCATGATATCCATAAAGCAGTTTAAGGAGGCTGTTGCAATGTTGATGATCCATGATGTTACTAAACTGTTGAAAACCAGCTCAGCTACTAAAGCATCCAAGATCACAAACGCATAATGATGGCTTAGAGGCAGAACTTTCATCTTCTTTAATGAGTTACAGCGCCTGTGTTGCACCTGTAAGAAACGTCAACTCCAGTTGATTTTATCAAGTGTATTAGATTTATTATTACCTGTTATCAAGCAACAATGATGACAACTATCCTCTACTGAATGAAGGGAAAGCGAGTTTGGAGGCTTTCAGAAATAAAACGTTGTCAACCTTGGACTTCAGGATTATATGAGGATTGCATTACATCCCATGAAGGATTAGACTGATTTTCTGTCATATATAAGGGATACATAAGGACTAATCACTGTGGCTAGTGATTGGTAGAAGTTCTAATGTCAGTTCAAATTTAAAAAAATAATGATAGGGTCCATGTAATCTCAGAGAAATAGTTATACCAGACACTCAGAAAGGCACTCCATGAAATCTGACCATTTCCTGGGGATGAATTTGATGTTTGCATGAAGCTTATTTTTAGCTATTTTATTGCTTCAGTAAGGTTGAGTTTTTGTGAACACAGGCTTCTCGTTTGTTCTGAAACATTACAACGTGTTTTGCTAAGAATACAGTCTCTGGCTCTCCAACTCTCTCTTGCAGTCAGAACTACAGACAAATAGTGTGAACTTGATGTATTATCTGCAGTTCCACCAAGATGAGTTGAAAATGTATTTTTGTGTCAACACTTCCGTAACACCGAAATAAAAATATTTTTATTATCAGAAAAAAAGGTCTCTGTTCATCTAGGAAAATTAAATAGTTCCAAGCATTTAACTCATTGCAATACATTCTTCACAGATATCATTGCTATTAACAAAAAATATACAGGCAAGCAGTATTTCCCTTTAGTACTGATTTACGCACTGTCACCTATAAATTTTGAGCATCGTAAGAGACAGGAAAACATAGTAAGGAAGCATGCTTCAAGTACATTTTCAAGTATAACAACTGTCTGGGAGGTGATACTGAAATGAATGCTACCATAACAGGACAGTGTCAACGTACATCGTCTTATTGAATACATCCTTACGTGAAATGTGAATCTGATTTGCTGGAAAACCATTTGGAAAATGCAAAAGTTGTTTATCTAAAGCCTGTGTCTTTCATTGGCTTCAGAATGTATAACTGAGATGGCACCTGGTGCTTTAATGTTCCCATAAAGCCACAAGCCTCCCTGGCTTGTCATACTCATAAATGACCCACATGTAAGTAATCACTCAGATCTCAATATCTTGGGATGGGCTATCAAGTTTAGAACAGCATACAGTGTCACTTCTTTAATATACATCAAAACACTATGGAGGTTATTTATCAAATTACTTTATATACAACTTCAGGAGACTGCTTTACAAATAGCACTAAGAACATTTCTATAGAACTGATTACCTCAGCAAAAAGCCCAAATTAATTTTTATTTCCCAAGATACTTCTACAAGACTAATCAAATTCTTGTTAATTCTTTTCAGTCATGAAGAAAGCCTGAGAGAATTAGACCCCGACAACAGACATCAACTCACATTCATGGAATCTGGAGAATTTCTTAATGGAAGAAATATTAAATAGAGACATACTTCTATTTACTTTCCTCAGGCCAACAGGGAAACAGAGCTTTTTAGGCAAGTTGTGAAAGATGGTTGCAAATTGCTGACCTACAAGGAAAATCCAGAAGCTGGTTAGTTGTTGTACATCAGTGTCAGAACTATGTAACACTCCAATTCGTTTTCCTTTAAAATATTGTATGAGGGATAGAAAGACAAATTAGAATATTCTGAAGTGAGATGCTTAAAAAAATATACAACTAGTGACATCAAATATTTTTCCTGTATGATAATGGCTATTTACATTTGTGATTGACATACAAAAAATAAAAAAAAATTGAAAGTATATTTGAAGAGTGGAAAGAGAATATCAGAGAGTGATTTTCAAATGACCTGCTTATTCAAAAACAACTTTCAAATTTCTTAGATAGCTCTATATATTCATCTGATGAACGTAACTTGGGTGTAAATAACACAGCAATAAAGAAATAAAACTATTTTAAGAGAAAGAGGAAATGCATTGTTTTCACCTTTGTTAAAGGCAGAGGAAAGAAAGTAACAGCTAAAACCAGTCAATTTCGGTGGTCTTACAAAGCTGAAGCTTTGTGTGGACTCTTGTCTGCTGACAGAAGGCAGGTGGTCTTAGATGTGTATGTTCATCAACTTAGATCATCATCAAATGATCTGCTTTTAAGTGATGGTAATAGTCTTCCTTGAGCGCTGTATTTTTTTCCAGATAGTCCTGGCAAGCATCCATTCTCCACACATACTCCCTGAAAATGCCTAGCAGTGAAAATATGTTCTCGTTGTGTGGTTTCATTGTAAAACTACTCAAACATCTCTACCCTGGATATACTTTTCATTAAACAGGTAGGCCAGTACTTAAAACTGCTGGAATACAGCAAGTATGTTTTCATCAATTTTTTACAAGTGTAGAGTTGATATATCTATGTTCCAGTTTGCCATGGAAAATATATTTTCAATTACTCAAAAGGTGGAAGCTTTGTTGTATACTGTAAAAAGCATATAAATATTTTGATCATAGCAACTAGTCATTTTCAGAGTCTACCTGCTATTTTGGATTTGTGATGAGTAGCACTCATAAATACTATTTAAGATGAAGAATTAGAGGCTAGTCTTTACAGGATAAAGGAACAGATCACAGCAGAAGCGAGAGGTTTACAAGCAAGAACTGGATCTAGTTTTAATGCTTTTGGTTTTTGCTTTGGCAGATTACCAGACTCTTCGCATCCAAACATTGCATGGTAGCAGTAGGAATAAGAGACATTTTCAATCCTATTTATTCTTAATAGGGTCTACTTGTGCTTTTTAATACCACTGTACCTTATTAAAACAATGTAGTACGTTTAGAGTCTTAATGCTTTTTGGAAGTTGCTGAGCACGTTTAGGTGTTTTAACAATCGGGTCTGGCAGAGCATGTCTCACTAGAAAGAGTTGGGACGTGATTGTGAGAGAAGGTGTTACTTAAGAATTTTCCCCTTAATTTTAAAATTCTCTTAAGAAATAAATTATCTTCCCATATGCTTTGATGACAACTTAGGCAATTAAAGAAATTCCACGTGTTCTGCAATTTCTGTAAATAATAGCTTGGTTGTTCTCTGCCTTCAGGACAATGTAAGTACATGCGGAGCATGTAACAATAAGATGGACAATAAGACCATGTAAATCTGAGCCTAAGTAAATGTAAATGATGTCAAAAAGGATGTTAACAGCTCTGTGCAGCTGCAGTCATGGTCAGTCACAATTTTAAAATTTCCGATGTGATTACAGTGTAATGTTAGAAAACTTGATTGTTAGCCAGAGAATAAAAGAAAATAAAGTAGGAATTATTTTAACCTCTGTAGTTTTCTCTTGTTTGGGAGTTCAAAGATCTATTTGGAGCATGTTCTGTAGTAGTGGGGATATGAAATAATTGGGTTTTACCTTGCACTTAATATAGTGCAATACTATTAATGTGCTTTACTGGTTTGAAAACAATAGCTCCAATAATTCTAAATTGTCTTGTTCTAAGATGAAAAATGAAGCCAATGTCAAGCCCAGTTAATCTTACAAGTTAAAATGGTATGTGTGGTTCCTGTATGTCCCTCAGTATACATTTGTCTGCCTATATTGCAGAACCACAAGAAAGTTTGGCTTAGTTGACAGACTATTGAAAACTAAACTAATTAAGATATTGGGGGTCAAAATGCAAAGTGATAGCTGTGGTGGCTTGCATAGCCAGGCCTCTGTCACAAACACGAGTCAATGTTATCTGTAACTCATGGTCAAAAGAACTGCCAAAAACTATTATATTTTATTTTACTTTATTTTATTATTTTATTTTATTTTATTTTATTTTATTTTATTTTATTTTATTTTATTTTATTTCACTTTATTTCACTTTATTTCACTTTATTTCACTTTATTTTATTTTATTTCACTTTATTTTACTACTTTATTTTATTTTATTTCACTTTATTTTATAACAGAATGCCATCCCTGCACAATTTAAAAGGAAGTTAATTGTGTCCACAGGAAGGGATTGCTTTTATTTTTTTATTAATATGAAATAATTGCTTAAATGTAAAATTAAATGCCACTGGCAAACATGGCCTCACTTCTCAAGTGAATCACCCCAGAAATGTTTCTTGCAGCTGTCTGATAAATAATGGGAGACTACACAAACTGTAGTCTCTGTTTCTCTATAATGAGAAAAATAGATATATCTTAACTCTTCTGATATATTTGCATTAATTTATATTGTGTAAAATACTATGAGGCAAAACACCTCCTGTAAGACTGTTTTGCTTTTCTCAATATATTCTGGGAAGTTCCTAAAGGATAAAACAATCTACTATTTTAAGTAATTTTTAAAAGACCAAAATCATTATATAAAGAATACATCAGATAGATTTTATCTTCACTATTATGCCTCAGTTATGATAGCTTACAGTTGCAGTAGCCGTGAGGCATTCATCAGCAGCTAGCGGTTTTCTGTTCATTTATTAACCATTAGTACTAGTAATAGGTTATCAGTTAAACAGTGATGGACAGGATAATCTGGTAACAAAAGATTTTTTTTCTTCTTCTAACCTCCTATCACCTGTCCCTCAGATCTTTGTTATTCAGGATTTGTTTTCAGCCTTTCTCAGATTCTAAATCACTGCATTTTTCCAGATTAATTTGAGCCTATTCTCAATAACTTGTTCTTAGTTACCTTTGCTAACTGCTAGCAGAATATCAGCAAACAACAGAAAACAATGCCATGCACATATAGAGTGAAATGGGGGATCTTTTAAAAAAAAAAATGTATAGTATATCCTTCCTACATATGTTGGTGAAGGTTACCATAATGCAGTGTTCAGTGCAACAGAACAGTGTGCTTCAGGCAGATCTGGGTAATCCCAGAATTGTCTGTTCCAGTTTTGCGGTATGCAGTAAGGCTCAGGTTTAACAGTACTTTTAACTTAATTTTTTAACTAAAATTCATTTTTGTTTTGGCGCTGGTGATGGTGTTACTCTGCTTTCTGACAATTGTTCTCTGCGGAGAGACTGAGGCAGTCTCTGTGTGTTTATTAATGCAATATTTAAATGACATAAAAGTGTTAGTAAACAGAGCTTTCACAATTAATTCAAATCTCTTGTTCTAAGCACAGAATAGAAGATCTCTGCTTTCATCCCACTGTCCATGCGAAACATGGAAAGGCTTCAAAAAATGTAAAGCACAAATGCAAAGCACACATGGTCATAAAACAGCAATAAATTGTACCAATTGTCTAGCTGTCCGTAACGTAAATGTCTACTTATAGTATGACCAATACAAGACAACAAATCTAATAAATTGCAGAGTATGTAATTTTCTTTCTAGAGCAAAACTATTATTTACATATGTATCTGAGTCACAGCCAGCCTATCCTTCCTAAATCAGACCAGGCAAGTTCTATGGAAAATCTACCTATTAAAAACCCTACAAGTTAGAAAATAAAAGGGCTTTCTTAGTTTTTCTGTCCATCTTCCTGGCTAGTGGGTCTCTTCCTGAAGTTCAGTCTACGTCTTCCCCTTTCAGTTGGATCTTGTTACTTCTAGTTATGCCCTTATGCCCACTAGTAATTCATGCTGTTATTGATATTCACATGCTTCAGGTATTTACAGACTCTACCCATATTTTCTGCTTAGTTAATACTTCGTATCTTTTGTCGCAAGTCAAGATTTAAGTTCTCAAGACATTTTTATCTTTGTTTTCCCCTTTTATTTCCTAGCAGCTTTCTTCCCTTGTAGGTGTGGAATTGATTTCATGATTTCACGAGCAGTTACGCTAGATATGTTGAGAAAAGATAAACCTACTTGTTTTATGGTGTGCTGCCTTCATATGTTTGGACAAACACATCCTTGGTGTATTTGATTCTTTCTGTTCAAATACCTATCCAGCATAATGACAAGGTTCAGCACTGGGGAAGTTGCAAGAGAAGAAATGCTTAGGAAAATATATCACTGGGCATGGAGAATATGAGGAAAGACTGAGGGAATTGGGTCTGTTTAATCTGGAAAAGAGACGGCTGAGGGGTGACCTTATTAATGCATACAAATACTTAAAGGGTGGGTGTCAGGAGGATGGGGCCAGGCTCTTTTCAGTGGTGCCCGGCAATAGGACAAGAGGAAATGGGTACAAACGTGAGTGTAGGAAGTTCCATCTCAACATGAGGAGGAACTTCTTTACTTTGAGGGTGGCAGAGCACTGGAACAGGCTGCCCAGAGAGGTGGTTGAGTCTCCATCTCTGGAGACATTCAAACCCCGCCTGGACGCGTTCCTGTGCAACCTGCTCTAAGGTGACCCTGCTCTGGCAGGGGGGTTGGACTAGATGATCTCCAGAGGTCCCTTCTAACCCTATGATTCTATGATTCTATGAATATATTTACCAGAAAAATAAGCTGTTGATCTAACAGTCTCTAGTACTTACTCTTTGATAACTGTCTAAAACAAGCGCCTGAAAACATTAACATCAGTGTAGCTGAAATCAAAGGAACATAGTAGTGAGTAGTGCAACTAACGGTGCTTTCCAGCCTTCAGCATGACACACTATAGTGCATCCATTCCAAAGAATTCAACAGAAACACATGCATGGGATTAAGCTGGCATATAACCACATGTTTTCCTGCTACATAGCAACAGTACAGTTAGTATTGAATATTGTTCTATATTTGCAAAACTTGCTGGCTAGGACTTTCAAAAGCACCCAGCATTGGCTTCACTCTGTTGCTCTTGAAGTTAGGATAACTTTTACTGGGCACTTCTCAGAATCCATACCACTGCGTTCATTTAAGTTTCACTATTAGTATAATAGTAATTCAGTGGTCTTTTTGTAAAGCCAATGTGAAGCAGATGGCTGGCACTAAAATAAGGCCAATGTTAAAAAAACATCCCTAAATCTTAATTCATTCCCACTCAGAGATACCAAATGTATTAACATAACTTATTTTTAGATAATATTTTAAAGTGGGGCTAACGTGAAGTGGCAAACAAGTACAGTTTCTTTTCTTTTTTGTCCAGGTCTGAGATTGGAGCACAGTATTACTGGTAGAGTTGTAGTGGATGAAAAGAGCAGAACAGCTACACCAACACTGCGTGTTCCAAGTGCCATGTGTTATGTGTCATTGAAGTTAGACACAGTGCCAGACAGGAGAAAGTCAGGCAACAGCTGTACAAGGTTTCTAAGGCCTCACCATGAAGGAAAGGTGCCCTAACAAAACAAAAACCAAAAAATTTCCAGTTAAAATAATCACAGAATCACAGGAGTTATATCATCTTTTCCACTACCATGTCAGTCTTTGCTTCAGTCTAGTTCTAAATGACTCAAGCAAAAAAGTTTCCCTTAATAAATTATTCCACTAGCAGATTTGTTAGGAAATACTGCTTGGTGTTTAGATTAAGTTCTCTTCTCAATGAATTTTGTTACATAGTTTCTGCAGGTTCATTCTTTCATTGTTAACACCATTCATTTCCTTCATTGTTTACACCATTCAAGATCTTTCACAGGAATATCCTATTCTTGTCCTTCTCCTAGAGTTTATGGTTTCTCTAAGTCTACCCATAGCTTCTATTCTAATCTTCCCCCAGTATGGGATGCACTTAAAAATTGACTTGTCGATGCATCACCTGTCCAACTTCTTGCTATGTAATTAAGAAAGCAGAAGCCATGCATAATTTTCAAAGGATAATCCATCTCATGCCATAACATAGTGAGTTACCAGTTCTGCATGAAAAATTGTTGGAGCAGATCTGAGCGGATAACCCCTTGTAAAATAAGTTAAGATAGTCCTTGTCATAGTGCTTATTCACCTGGCTAAAATTAATCTAGTAGGGTTTCCAGCAAAATACTCTTCATAGTGATTGAGATCTCCATCGGGAGTTGAGATCTCCACAGGATGACTGCCTGCTCTCTGCATACTGTAGGTATTATGTGCACACACTTGCGGTGGCAGGGGTTAGAAAAAGAGGTTGTAGTAGATAAAGCAACTATATGGATCTAAAGAAAAAAAATCTGTAAGAATTTATTTTTAAAGATGTTTACATTGTTCAATTTCATTGTATCTATTTTTTGATCATTGATACATCAACTTCTCGCAATCAACTTATATATGTGAAAGTGACAGTCAAATGCTGAATTGAATGCTTTTTCAATGAGGTTACTTTTGAGCTACTTTCTGCTGTGCTTAGGTAAACAATGATGAAAAATTATTGCTCTCTGATTTATGTTCAGGTCTGTTCATAGTGGAACAAATCAAAATTTTAACACTCAATTAATGAATAAATGTAGTTGTTCTTTTAGTCTGCTGTCCATCATTAAACTCACTTTGAAATGAAATTTCAGAACTAGGTTTCTAAATTTTGAAGAGTTTATCAGACATCTAACCACCACCTCCCCATGATGGGAATAACTTTGAGAAACCGATCCATATTTAATACATTCACTTACATCCTTTCCACACTTCCCATGTAGGAAAATTGACTGCAAGCTAAAAAGCTAACCTGTTGGAATCTCTCCCATTCTTACAACCTCTGCACTCTTGTACAAACACTCCCTCTTTTTCTTTCCCTCTGTAAAATTTAATTGCAACGTATGTACTGCACAGTTGTATATTTAAAAAGAAATCTGGTAACCCAAGCAAGGAAAATAAGGGCAGTGGTTTCTTAGCAGCAATTACACCAACAGGTTATTTTGAGAAAGCTTCATCAAACCTGACCAACACCTTCGTGATGGCTCAAGGATATTGGAGTTACCATCTCCTCTGGAGCCGCGTAACACGAACGATGATTTACTGACTTTTCTATAGAGGGATGCCATAAAGAAAGGCATTCATTTTAGCAGTAGTGCAAGCTACACTACATTTTAACAAGCCTAGCCTAAGAAAACTACTCATAAGCCAGTCTTAACATAGAAGACTTCACAAGAACGTAATGAAGGTGAAAACTCAAAATTTCATGATTCACATACCTGTCTAAGTTTTAAGAGGAGCCCAGAGGTCACAGGGCTCACCATCCCTATGCAAACTAATGCTTTACTGACAACGAGGGCTACAGACGGCACATCAGCCTTAACAGCGCATCTAGTCCATGTTCCTACCTACAGTGTTTCTGGAAAGCTAGGATGCTGACTTCTGCGTAGTTATCAGGTTTTTCTGCAGCAAGACTCAACATCTGTGTGCTCTCAGATTTTTTATTTCTGAAAGAAATAATTCCTTTTAGGACAAGAAATCTAACTGCTTCCTGAAACCTCAACTCATAAACCAAAAAGTCCACCATAAAATTTGGTAAAGTATCGCATTAACTTTCATTTGCCTGAATAGAAAGAACTTTAACAAATGTATACTAAAAATCTAGATTTCAAATTCTGTGAAATCTTTGCAAAATAAATACAAATGATCCAAAACAGTAATGACAATTTTTATGCTGTGATAAAATAATACCATATATATCAAAGGGAGAAACTTGATTCCTCTACTTACCTCTGTGAATTACTTGCTTTTGTAAGACATTATGGGATTTGGATTACACATTTGTTTGGGTTTTGTAATTAAAGAATGGACTTCTGCAGTTTTGACAACTTCAGGAATTATAGTATCTTTTTCTATTCATGAATACAGTGGTAACTGGTCAAATTTCAAATGCAGGAAAGAAAGAGTCTATTAGGACATTTTAAACTATAAATGTATAGGTTTCTAGATTATTAAATTATTTTCTTATACGCAGATATTAAAGAAAAATGGATGATTACTGCTCTACCAATCTGATAGATAGAGTATGTACAGTAATATAGTGTTTAGCCCCTCACTAAACAATAATAGAAACTTCCCATTTTCACAGACCTGTTTTGAAGAGATTTTGATATGAAGTCACAGACTTTATTTGCTTTGCTTTTGTTCAGATATTAGAAATTTATAATCTTCCTTCAGAGGCAGTACTACAGGATATATGGGGAAAAAATTAGAGTCATTCATTAAATGCAAGACTTCTGGAGCATGTGTGGTGAAATATTTATAAATCATCATAAGAAATAAAACTGTAATAAATTCAGATTAGTATTCCTCATAGAGCTTTTTTTCTCCCCTCTACGCTTTATCAGATTGGGCTAGATGCCACATGTGGGAAATACAGAAAATAAACAGTTGCCCAGGGCTTCACTTGATTAATACCAGTACTCATACTTTTCAATACCTTCTTTAATTCCTAGGAAAGATTGAAATATACATTCATACAACCTGAGGCACCTTACTAGATTGACCATGAGTTGAAATAACTTTATTTTCAATTTCTCATTTTAGAGCTATATGAAGGAGAATTGAACACACTCAAACCATAAAGCAAATAAGAAGTAGACAGGATTAGATTTCTAAATGGACCAAAAGGTCTTTTAGGACAGGAAATATGACTTTTGTGCAGTGAGCAATTTTTACCACTCCTGAATGCTGACAGGTGATCCTTTCTAAATAAGTGGTATGGCTCTGTGTTTTCATGAGATAATTCATACAATATATATCATAGACCATACCACTGTTAACATCTATTATTTTATCCACTTTCAATAGAACTTGTAACAATAAGGCACAACAATAGTGTTCAAATGAATGAGAGAACAGACATGTTTGGTTTTAAGTAGATATTTTTTATCAAAGCATAAAGGACGTATAAATGCCATTGATATATTAACCACTACTGCTTTCATCAAAGCTTTTATGGTTTATCTGTTGAGGGACAGTGACAATCACAGATGCTGAGGACACCTAATGCAGTTAAACTGCAGGGAAATCAGAAATATGAACCAAGCTGGAACAAAAAGAATACTTTAGTGGTTTCAGAGAGATGGAAACATTATCTGTGCCAGCAAACACTTTCATGAAGTCAGAGAACTGTGTACTGTCCTTCCATTTCAACAAGAAAAAATGGTTATCTGTGTTTCCTTTAACTGTCCTTGTTTATATTAAATAAGAATACAAAGTATTTTTATTGACATGTTTAAGAAAACTGTAAACTTATTAGAAAAAACTTTTAATTCTGCAAACTTTCCTACTTCTTAGTGAGCTATAGCATAAGAATTTTGGTCTTACTCAGGGAAACAGAGATATAATGGCTGATGCTAACCAGGAATGTTAGCATTTAAGTGGTACAAAAGAAACTTGTAGTACATTTCGTTTTCCTTTACAGCGTAAAAATACTGAATTAATCATAATCTGCATTTTCTTTTCAGATAGAACAAAGTCATTACGTTAAATTCCGCAAAATCAAACGCTACTGACATAAAAGTAACTCCCACGAGGAAGAACTAAAAGAGATGACCCGTACGTACTTCAGCCAACCTACACAACATTCATTAGCAGCACTAGAGCTGTCAGTAGGTCAGAACAGTTAGCGGTGCAGTTTGCCAAAGTGCCAGATGCTGCTGTTGGAAAGATGCCAGCAGCGCCTCATCTGTGTGGCTCTGGGCATTGAAAAAGGAGTCAAGGCAGCAAATAAAAAAAAAAAAAAGCTGCCTAAACCTTTGGTCCAGTCCAGAACTGTGATTTAAATGACACCACTAGTTAGACAAAGCAGAGTCATCGTTTTCTTACTCTGTGGACTTAAAGGATATTTCACATGGATTAAAAGATGGAGATCACATTCTCAGAAGTCTTTTTTTTTTTTTATTTTTCCTTCTTTGTTCCCCAAAGGTAGGGGAAAATTGGAAATTACGTGTCTGCAACTTAGTTTCTCTAAGTATGGCAACACATTCCCAGTTCTTGCAAAATAAACCCTGTCAAAGTTCTGACTCAATGCATAGTTCAGCAATGATACTAAGCCAAAAAGCCACATACAACACCAAGAAATTGTACCTTGGAGTTCTTTTTTACATAAAAAGGTTAAATTGAACACTGTTTGCTGAAAGATCTGCTACATTTGCCTCTCTGGGACGTCTTGATGGATCTCTTTAAATGTATTTAAAGAAAGTCGTGGATCCATTTAGGGATTATTTAAGGAAACAGGTTAGAAAAAAAAAACAAAACAAAACAAAAAAACCCACAACACTTAAGACAACCAGCAACAACAAGTGAACTGTTTCATTAAACATTATTTTCCATGGTATAAGGCAGAAACTTGAAATAATACTAGAAGTAAAGAACTGTTCCAATTAAATTTAGAAATTGCATTTGCTCCGCGAAATAGCTTTCAGATGAAGAATTACTGTATTTAGATAAGCTTGGATGCAGTGATATCACAAAGGCTTATGCCAGATTTTCAGGGAGGAATAAGGATACAGCTGCGCTGTAACTCTGAACGCTGGTGGGCTTTGTATTTGTGGGGCAAATAGCATCGAGTTCTGTCTCTGGTGGTACACTGCACAGCGCCTGCTTACAGTGTGCTGCCAGTATCCCCTACTTCTGATCCATAAGGGCAAGAATTCAGATAGGAATGGAAAGCAATGAAGCATAAATTATACTGTCTATATACTGAAGTATTTCACGGAATCACGGAATTTCAGAGTTGGAAGGGACCTCTAGAGATCATCTAGTCCGACTCCCCTGCTAAAGCAGGATTGCCTAGAGCACATCACTCAGGACTGCATCCAGGCGGGTCTTGAAAGTCTCCAGAGAAGGGGACTCCACAACCTCCCTGGGCAGCCTGCTCCAGTGCTCTGTCACCCTCACCGTAAAGAAGTTTTTTCTCATATTTGATCGGAACTTCCTATATTTGAAATATATTGAAATACATATTTGAAATATATATGTTCCTATATATATATTTGAAACATATATTTGAGATATATATATTCCTATATTTGAAAGAGCCTGGTTGCTACAGCAAAATAGTGAGGGCCAGCTTCTCCCCATTTGCTTCGTAAGCATGGAGCTTACCTAGCAATGGCTCGAGTGAGTGGTCATTTATGCCTGTTGTCCTTTCCCTCTTGCATTTTAATGCTGTGTCCCCTCTCCTTGCTAAGCACATGTCCTTAAAAACCCCGAGGGGGAATCTCTGGCACTTGTATTATCTGCTGCTATTCAGGCCCTCCGAGAATCTCAAGCAGAAGCCCTGGTGTGCCAGTGGATTGGCATAAGAACGGCATATGATTTGTTTTCCTTTTGCAGCATTTGAATAATGCAGAAAGTGGAAAACTTATTATAGCCTAGCACATTGACATTTGCTTTCTGACATTTTTGTATGAGTATGCATATTTTTCAGGAGGCCTGGTTACTCTCCCCCCACACCAAGCTAGGTTTTGCTGGGTGCTCCATGTTTCCTGTCTAGCCGCAGACTCCGTCCAGGAACTGGTGACATAACTAACATCTCTTTCACAGATAGGACAGCAGTGTGAAACCATCTCACAGAGCCTGCAGAGAGACAATTTATGCAAAACAGCAGGCACACGGCAATGTGTTCCTATGCTGCAGGCCCCTGTGCATACCCCGCCACATCAGAGGTTGATGTACTTGTATCCATGGTACTTGTATCCATGATTTCAGATGAGGACATTAAAAGTGAGAGAAGGAAGGCCCAGGGTCAAAGAACCTGAATGCATGGCATGTTTTGGGTGGCTGGCACACACATTGGCATATTGACACAAGAGAGAGCTAATCATTTGCAGAGATGTGGCACGTACTGGATTGCACAGCTGAAATAGGCCAGTGGAATGGGACTCCACAAAAATGAAAATTTTCAAAACTGTCTTTTCTAGTACAATTTATTCTGTGTTTGATATCTCAATCAGCTCTGCTAATTTAGCATTGTAAAGAAAGGGAAGCAAGGGAATAATCCCACTTCCTCGCTGTAGTTTTTTGTCAGAGTTCTTTTCCTTTGAAAGAACTCTTCTGAAACTTCTTTTACTCCATCGTCCTGACAAGGTTTCAAACTCTGTGCTTTATCTTTTTGACAGAGAGGGGTTATCCTCTGCAGTGAGTAAAAGACCAGTTCAATTTAATCAAAAGGAGAAATTGCAATGTTTATTAAAACATCATATTCTTTAAAATTAAAAATCTTGCGGGTGCTCTCTGATTCTACAGTCTGTTCAGCTGTCATGCCTGGGCTCCATATCTAGGTGATACTCACTGACCTTCTGCACCATGCAGTAATTGACACGGCATGCAAGAGCATTCAGGAAACCTCTTACACAACAGCGCCTGCATAAATGAGGACAAAAAGGCACAACGCATCAGGCTCTATTTATATCCTCTTATTGTAGGAGTTAACACCAGAGATATATGAAACTATTTGAGAAACAGCAAAAGACATAGGCTGTCTCCATTTTCAGGTTTTTGTTTTTTGTGTGTGTTTTTAAATTGCTCTTGAAGATGTGTGGGCACAATCCCGGTGATGAGGGTAGGGGGCACAGCTGCCCCCCTGGCTCCAGGCTGGCCAGGGTGATAGGCAGCAGCTGGACAACACTCCAGGCAGGTGGATGCTATTAGCCTGGAAAGGAGCAATGAAACACTAACCTCACAGATCAGAAGTCCCCAAAAATAATAGTTAAAAAAAAAAGGTAGTCAGGCTGGGTAGGTATAGTTTGCTGTGCGGGCTTTTTAAACTTAAATTACACTGCTGTTTTATTTGAGGTTTTTTGTCTATTATTGTTTAGGGTAACATTAAGATTCAACAACTTTGGATATATGTACCGTTTTAAGTAGTGTGCAGGGAGAGTAGCAAAGAAGAGAAAATACACGTGAACAAAAATCAAACTAGTTCGGAGTAACCCATTTGCTTTTATGAGACATTGGTCTACAGTCCTGTGTTATGGCACTGATTGGAATCTGTGTATCTTAGAATATTGTTGCTTCCTGTACAGGCAATTTATTGCTTTAGCTCTGCCTTTCCGTCCATAGCTACAGCTGCATGAGAGGTTGGAACTGCAGTAAGCCGCCAAATCCTCATGCCTATTTCTCTGAACAGGTCAACTACCAATAAGAAGTGAATTGCTACCTTGCTGAGTGTGGTATACCAGTAGCAAGGCAAGTTCAGTTGAGCTCTTCCTAGGGAATGCTTTAAGTTCTTCAGTTCCTTGCCTCTTCCCTATGCCCAGCCTCCCTGGCTTTCCAAATAAGAAGACATTTTTAGGCTTCTTTAGTGATCGTGTGGTTAGATTAACCACCTTCTCGAGAAATAAATAAAGGATAACCTATTTTAAAGCATCTGTAGGAAAAACACTATACTATTAAATCTCATCTTGTTGAAATATTAACTGCTTACTCTCTTTTTCTAACTAGAAAGTAGCTAAACTTGAAAAATAAGGTGAGTTGGTTCTCAAGTATTTAATTGCACATCTCTATTTTTCTTCAAAGTAAGGTACTTCTACAGATAAAAAACAATGTTTATTTTCTTCTGCTGCCATAGTTTGTTCTGCAAAGCCATTTTATTAAACTATTTCTTTAACTGAAGAATAAATAATGGTAAGCTTGATCATGTATAACAAGAGGTTTATATAAGACTACTGAAATTAAATAGACATTCTTCTAAAGGACAGTGGTAGAGTCATACCTGAACTAGAAAATTAAAATTAAAAACATCTGGAAAGCCTTGTAAGTTCTCTTCAAATGCCTTAATGCCTTCTGCATCAAGAGTGGCAAAATAAAACATTATCTGTTTTCTGAAACTCATTTGCAAGTGAGGGAATATCATAAGAAATGTTGTGTAATGCTTTTCCACCAAACAATGATTTCCTCATGGAGTATTTTATTGCATTATGTACTGTGTAATTTCCATTAGTAGCTGGAAGCTAGTATTTTCTCCATCACTTTTTTTGATAGCCTACTGTCTCTGAAAGCTAACGGTTGCAGCTGATGGTGATAAACTCTCAAAATTAGATGGTTATGTTTGTTTTTCAGTAGTGACTTTACACAAACACACACATATAATATTGTAATATTCCAGTACACTCACAGAGTTTACAGAAAACGGACAAACAGATAATGTGCTACTCCTCTTTCAGCTATGTAGTAACAGGGCTTCTGAGATTGGTCAAATCCTTCATTTTTTAAGCAGTATATCCCATGTAAACTGTGAGGGAAATCTCTTTTTGTGGAGTTTCATCTGTATAGATATGAGAGACACTTCAATGTAAATGCGACTTTTCTTACCAGAGAGCTGCTTTCCACTCAGTTTCTGCTATGAAATGTTTATTCAGCTTTTCCTTTAACTCTGTGAGGTGGCCATTTTTCTCACAAGGTCTCAATTCTGCCTTCTGTATTCTCTGCAGTCCAAACCACATCAGAAGTACAGCACAGTTAATCTCTGCGAAGGCTGGAAGCTTTTTCTACCTACAGACCACTAAGCCTGGACGAAAAACTCTGGGGAACTCTGGTAGGCTTCCAAAAAGAACCCTTTTCTTTTTTCTTCTTCCTGTCCCCCGTAAAGACTTTAAGGCCTGTCACAAAGAGCCACATGTTTCTAAGTGGTACCTTACAAGGACTCCTCACTTACTCTGCAATCAAACAAACATTTCCTATATATACAGCTATTAATGAATTTCTTTCAATTGCTTCCTTGCAAGTGCAAAACCAGAATCACGGTGCAATGTCAGGCTTTAATAAGCAAAGTTTTTAAAGACTAATACAGCTATGAATTTATGTCAGGCATGCAATTCAGTGTAATCGCATGATTAGGCACAATAGGAGTTTTCTTGCTGTCAGCTTTAGCTTTTTAGACATCTGTCAGTCTGGATTAAAAATGTTGCTTTCTTCTTAATTGGAAATGGTAGTGCCTAAGTATTTGTTTTTTAAGGTCCTTTGAATCAGTATTAAGAATCTTCTTTATTGTGAGACAGAAGAGTGAAATGAGAGGTGATCACTTTAGTTGTGGACCTTATAAGCAACCAGCCATCTTTCTCTAAAAATAACTATTTTAAAAAAATACATCATATATTTGTTACTGGTGAAGGAGCTGTAGGATGTGAGGTTTTCCTAGCTTCCCTACTTCTTTACACAAGTAATTCTCCCAAGCCTTGTAGGCTTTGCTTTCTATGAAAGTCTTAAATAATATATTAAGGGACTGCTAGGGCTCTATAAAAACAGAAAGCATGAGGTATTATAGATGGAAGCAATATGAACTGATGTCACTAGCTTTTGTTCATGCTCCCAAACCATATTTACTTTGAGGTGTGGTTTCAAATCTTGCATATGCCTCTGTACATTTGTGTTTGCCACTACCATAAAATAAAATCCATCATCACAACAACATGGGAGAATGCCTTAGATGACAAAAAAGGAAAGAATCGCACCAAAACAGTGTAGCTTTTGCATAAAAGAGCCTTCCGCATCTCAAATGTGTCAGTGCTACAAAGTGACACAAAAAACCTCACATTTAAAATGGAGGGTGTGTGGGGTGTCATTGATTCGAGTGGAACGTGAAAGGACTATATTTTGCTGTTGTTGATGTCAATGAAAATCAAAGTACCCCTACTGAAGTCAGTATCAATATAATCTCCAAATGAAATCAGAATTCACTGTCTTCGCTACATGCAAATGCAAGAAAGGTTTTTTTCTTTATTTTGTTTTCCCTTTTTGACTATGGTTTCCCAAAAAAACAGAGCTGTTCTTCTGTCCCCTTCCAACAAAATGAGAACTGTAGCTAAGTGGTGGACTCCATTGTCTGGAGTTTTATAGGGTTGGTGTTTTTGATCATTGAACACAATTAAAATAAAAATCAGAATTTCCGCAGTCATACGTACTGAATTCTCCCTAGAAGTTTGACAAAATTTTATAAATAAAATCTACAACTATTGCGTGGCTAAGGAAAACATTTTTATTCACAAGGACAAAAAGCCATATATGGTAACAGTGCTATAATAGAATACCCTGTACTTAAAATGGACATTTCTAGTAGTAGAAAAACATTACCAGCCCACATATTGTTTTCCTTATCTTCTTACCATATATGCAATATTGGAAATTGTGTGATAATAAATATTACCTTGGGTTTTTAGGAAAGGAATTCTTCTTTCCCACTTGCAAGAAGTCTTAGTATTGGTAGAGTAGAAAGCTGTAGGTGGTGTAAAGTGTGAATGGAACTATTGGACCCAAAAGTTGAAGGGAAAACAGACAAAGTACACAATGTCTTGTCTGATAGAAGACATTGCCCCAGTTGATCTAAGTTTCTTTGTTTATTTATCCAGATCATTTTACCAGCATCACACTATTATACTGTAGGCAAGGCAAGTTATCCTTAGAGTAAGCAGGCAAGATTTTTTTTCTTTAGAGGATCTGTTTGTCTGACGGTGGGTTTATCTCTGGTTCAATTACAGAGTCAAAAATTAAAATCAAAGAATTAGAGACACGAAGGGAGATGTAAGATATCAGAATGTCTCAGCCAGAAAACATACAAATGCTGAACACAGTGGTTTTGTTTACCATAATCTCTTCCTTAGCTAAGTATCTGAGTAAGCAGTATCTAGTGTATTCTTCTTAACTGCTGAGCAGCATTTGCTTGAGTTCGTCACCGTTTTGAACTAACATAATGATGCTTCAAACTGCTAAAATTGTCAGGCATTTAATTGTACTTTTTCACAGCTGTATATATTTGGAGTATCTCCAGTGAAGCTTTTAAAATTACTCCAGTTTATATTTGAAAGAGAGCTTGGCTTTGCCTTAAAATCAACACTGAAAAGGCAATAGGGAAGCTGACTGATATGCACCATTGCCCTGTTGCCATTGGCATGTCAAATGCCCAAGGCAGAACAGGTAGTATAGAAGTGTTATCTAATTGTAGGGATTATCTATGGAGCAACAACTCTGTCATCTTTGTTTAAAAAACAGGGTATGCATCTGTTGACATAGGCAAGCTCTTCAATTAGTAGCAAGAACTAGTGAAGGGTGTTTTGTAAATTAACCCTAATTTCTACACAACTGCATAAAACATCAATGAAAGGAACGAAAGATCGCATTTACTAAAACTGATGCCATCATTTTAGGAGTAGGGAAAGAAATGACTGTTAGCTATTTTTGGTTTTGTAGGGTGGCTATAATGTAGTAGAGGTTGACTAGTATGTAATAAAAATCCTATGAAAATGTAAGGTGTTTTTTCCCTTATCTGCAGCTGAATTGTCTCTACAGTCAACTCAGAACAAAGCTATGTATGCACAATGGTGTTGTAGCCACATCGTTGTGCTTGAACAATGTGTAAATTTCTGACTTTGTTTTGGAAATAAAATGCTCCATCTCATATTACGGTGTTTCCAGAGGTTGCTACTTATATATGAATTATAGTCTTGTTTTCTAACCTAGGATATGGAAGAAGTGCTGTGTTTACTGGCTACCCTCTGAGTATAATGCAACCCCTGGAATGAGAAAAACAAGGTGGAACGAAAGGTTAGCAATATAATTATTTCTTTAAATTTCATTATGATCATAAACAATTACATTATAATACTCTTTTTGCATCAGGAAAAAAGGGGTCAGATACATCTCTGAGTATGTAAAAGGCTGCAATAAAAAAGAGAGAAAACTATTCTTCTGGACAAGCTAAAAAGAAAAAGAAATTGGCTTAAATTGGAAAGATCTAGATTAGGCACATGGAATAATTTTCTACTGGTAAAAGAGAATAAAGAGCCACTGTAATGTACTGCTTGAATCTCTGAACATATGAGAGAAGAGTTTTCTGGGAAGGTATTTCCAAAATACCTATTATTTAAAAAAAAAGCAAACAACCGCCAAGGTTGTTCCTCTTGTTATCCCTTACTCATTAAATTATAATTTAATTTTTGCTTGTATAACACCTCACCTTGCAACCCTTTTTATGTTCAGAAGTTTGTGTATGAAGAATATTTATTGCAGCAAGGGTTTGGGAAGAAATACCAGAATACCGAACTCTTCAAAACGATTCTTTTTTAATCAACAATTATAAAAAGAACATTAAGCAGAATTTGGGGCAGGAGAGTACTCCTTTTAGGTTTTACATTCCATTTCTTATCCTTATCACAGTAACTATTTGTGTGGCGCTAACATTCCTTAGATACTTGTAAATGACTGAGTTGGGTCTAAAATAATCTCTTCCTCCCTCATGAATATCCTAGTCACTCTGTACTATGTGAGTTCAGTCTTCTCAAGCATAGCAAAGAATTGAAGTAGGTCTTCTGTGGTATTTCGGAGTAGAGCATTTCTACAGGAAGTAGTTTGGCAAGAAGGGCCATGTGAAATGCAACAGCTGTCAGCAGATTGACAGATAGAGGTGTTTGTAAATCAGTGTGGCATTCATCTCCTTTGTGAACTTTACCTTTGTGGCTTCGTTTTATTGCAATATATAAAACTTGATGGAGATGCTAATACAAAATCTGATGTGCTGGGTCAGCATTGATTTTCTTATACAGACAGATACCCTCACATCTACTATAACATATCCATTGGTTATGCCAGCATTGAAGAAAACGATGGAAAATACCATTTGATGTAAGTGCCACTTTCAATTAAGTCGTGTCTCCCGCTGAACTTAATAATAGCTCTGATTTAGTTTGACTTACCTGTTCTGTATCATTTTCCTGCTAAAACAAGTGGTAAATTCTATAAGCAGGAAAGAAAGGGAGAATTATCTTTGTGAGAACACACAGAATTAAGCAATTTTAGAATCAGAATAGACACCCTAAGGGTATAGTGTTCACAGTTTGCATGCTCTGAAAACTATTGTTGAAATTCCAAGCTATTCAAGCCAGAAAATGATGACTTGTACACAAGACTTAGAACTACAATAGAACCCAAACTTTCCCACATTATTTTGCTTTTCTGATGGTCTCTAGAGAACCAGTAGAGCAATGTAATGGTTGCAAACCTAACTACTAACTGTAGACTTTACTCCTCTTTTCTATAGCGTTAGCTGCCTACAGTATGCTACTGCTACGTATGGTCTACACCATGTCTTGGTCAATTATTCCACTGTGGGATACATACCAATTTCTCAAGGTTGTTTATATGCTATTTAGTCATAAACAAGGGTATTTTATTGAATTTATGGACTATGAAATCATATTCTGTGCACAACTTGT
The DNA here is from genome assembly GCA_013398915.1 of Dromas ardeola. Taxonomy (NCBI): domain Eukaryota; kingdom Metazoa; phylum Chordata; class Aves; order Charadriiformes; family Dromadidae; genus Dromas; species Dromas ardeola. Next base: position 44,992 of record VYZM01012496.1, read on the forward strand.
TGAGAACCTCTAACCTGAGAACCCCAAACCTTGAAAATATGATACGAAAATCCCATCACAAAACCATGACATAGTTCATTACAAATTGTACATGTTACACTGAACCTTTTGTGCCACAATAAAGTGTTCTAGTCTTGAAAGGGAACTTTAAGAAATGGAAAAAAAGCCAGAAGATAGATCTTCACACACTTCCAAGAAAAAGTCTGCAAGCTGCGCTTCAATTTCCAGAGGTCCTCAGTCTTTCCTTTTTTTGACAATGGCACTTTAAATAGCTCTGAATTTCATTACTGTAAATGTAGGAACAGTGATTTTTTTTAAAATGTCCTTCCTTAAGTTGAATTTATACTCTTTTAACATTAAATTTGTTCTGGTATATAAAGTGGAGCTTACACTTAAAAAAAAAATGTATTTTTCATTACGTAGAAGTAGCCTGAGATTTTGAAACATTTGCTTTAGTCTGCAAAATAATGAAAAGTTTAATTTTTAGGATTTATTTCTGGAGTGTGCTAAGTAGAGGTTCTTAGCAGCTGTTATATTAATGATAGTTCACATTTTCTGCTAGGAGAAAAGTATGAGTCATATTGCCATTTTTAATTCAAGCAAATAGTGATAAACTCCAACCAGGGCTTCCAGAAACAAATTAGGATGACATCTATTGTTTCAATCTAAACTGAAGTACCCCTACTAAAACCAAATCTTTAAGAAGTATAGTTTTAATATTGCAGATAGAATTTTTCATGCTCTATTTCTCATGGGCTAACATACAGTCCTAACTTCAAGAAAATTTATTCTAAATAAATGTTAAGAATTAGGGACAATATCCAGTATTAAATATTTACTCACTTTTCAAGCTGTTCAGACTCCAAGTGGCCTAAATTCTGGAGGTAGTGCAAGGTAAACTAGGTGAGGTATCTCAAAAAATGAACAGTCAAACTGTACAAAATTCCATTTAGTTTTAAATACCCTGTTTGAGACCAATGAAAGTGGATGAATAGCAAACTACTCATGAGTGCAATGCACACGGCATTTTCAGCTCCTTCCAAGTACCCTCACTGTAACAGTGAAATAGATGAGGTAGGGTAGCTTCAGTGGATGGGTGGAACTAATTTCAGTTAGAGGATATTCCTCACCACATCACCAAACATATTCTTGATATTAACCAGCAAGAACTTTTAAAGTCAACCTACTGACCTGTATTATATGCTAAGTAGAAAGCAGGCGCATTAAATTTTATGCTTGTTTAACACTGAAATACAAGTGATAGTATGTGTATAGAATAATGCTAACATACTCATATAGTTGGGAAAATTAATGACAACTGTGTGTTTCTGTGAGTGATAAATGTTTGGTGGGAGGAGGTCACGTGTACCATGTCCATCACCCCCACCAGCCTCTCCAAAGCCCTGCTTTCCCTTAGAGAATGGGGAGAACCAGTTTAGGTTGCATAAGGTAATGAACCATGAGATTATGATATTCACAGATGCTTTTATCCGCTGGTGTATACAAGAGTAAATGCGAATAGATTAGGTTTATCCACTTTTCACGTGAGCAATTTATTTACTACCTGTGTGCTCTATGTAGGTGAGATTGTGCACCACCAATACTGACAACCTGTAAGATTTATATTTCAGTTGACTAATATGAGGTGCATTCTAGGAAAGATGCAGCAAAATAACACTCCTACTGCCATGAGTCATCACTCCCAAAATTTTCTTCTTTATTTTAATTGAAATATTTTAGTATTTTGACTGCTATAATCAGACAAGTGTGAAATACTGCATGTTCTCTTAAGAAATCATCAGTTCAGGATCTTCTGGAAACAATACTGTCAAATGAACCGTAAGCTAATTATTCTGGCAGACTTCTGGCACCTTTTTCCTGCCTTTCCAAAAGTAAACATAGATAGGGTTTGAGAGGATTTTATCAGGATCGTAACCATATCTTCAAATCTCCATACAATGAGCTTTTTCACATAGTAGCAAGCTTTGGAGATGCCTAGTTGGTTTCTATGGGTTATATTAAAGGGCATGGTGTTTCTATGCCATTATGAAGACCGTATATTATTCTCACACATTCTCACAAGACCTGGCAGAAGTACTGATGGGAAGACTTCTCCCAGTGAAAATCTTTCTGTTCATAAAAGTAGTTGGATTTCTCAATAGGTATGTTCTAGGTCAAGTAAAACAGGAGATGAACTTGAGCATTGTGGATAAGCCTCTGCACATATTGGAAGCTATAAATTATTTTTACATGTGTCTATAAAAGCAAAACACCTGCACATTGCAAACAGAAAATGTCAGCAAAGCCAGCACTAGAAATCAGTGTAAATTGAGAGTGAGTGACAATTATGGGCTACAAAATCATATTCTGATATTTTTCACAGAAGTTTTTCATGCTTACAACCAGATTTAGTAGCTAGTTTGAAATGTTAACACACAATGTAGATGAAGTTTTAAGTGTACCAGTTATGGTGAAGGTGATGCCCATATCACCTGCCTTTCTAATATTCTAATCACTAAATATACACATGAATGTCCTGACATCTGAAGCTCCTTAGAGGATAAGATAGTATTTCCTACATTATTAGGTAGACGTTTTAGATCCCATAGGGACACATGATATGTTTTGTTATATGTAAGTTGAGTTACTGGTTTCAGTTAATGTTGTAAGTACGCTGTGGACAGTAAACACAGGTCCAGACCCTTCTCCCTGCCCTCAGTCCTCCCCTCCCTCCCCCCGACACAGTTCATAACCCTTTATTGATTTTCAGAAGATAATAAATAAGACGTATTCTAAGAATTTACAAAGTAAAATAATATTAAAAGTCTTAATCCAGCTTCACAAAATTTCCTGATGTTTATTTTAGTGCCATTCATGTTTCTCTGATTTAACCTATTATATGACAGCCAAGACAGTCCCAAGTCCACACACCTTACATATTTAAAACCAAATTATGTGCAAAAGTAATAAACAGATATGTATCCAAACTCAGTCACTGCTAGTGTCACTACAGCCCGTTTTATCATGCTCATTCATTTATTGTTTTGCTTTATGATGGTCATAAAAAAAGATAACATCTCTTCAGATTTCTGTAGTAAGGCAAAGCTTCCATGAAGCAAGTGAGACTCAGCGTGGAGTTTATTGGAGAATTAGAGCCTAGGCTTGCATATTTTTGTTGGTTTCATGTTTTGAAAAATGATTCCAACATTTTTGTTCTAAAAAGAAGGTAAACTCCAACGAATGATTTTTTAATTTTTTTTTTAACAAACAGTACTGAATATTCTCACGGTTATTAGTTTGTTTATATATAACAAATTTCAATTCCAGGTTTACTTAGTTTATTAATTCCAGGTTTATTTATTCAACCCTCAAATATTTTATCAAAAGGTGTATTGATTTCTAGAACTATTAGTGATGGTGTTTGTTGCTTGTGAAATACTAGAAGGAACAGGCAGTGCTGTGTGGTGCAGTTTAATATGTTTGCCATAGTATGTCTCAACTAAGCAATCTAATTTTGTATTCGATTTCTCTGGGATGATTTTTATCACAATGCTTTAAATTTTTTGATTATACAGTATTGTATTATACTTTTCCAATTTTATATTTACTTCAGGAGAATATGGGAAAGTAAATTAACACACACAGGACTTTATGCAGGAGTAAGTCATGGCTTTTGACCTAAGGCTGAGCTGAGCTTTGTAAAAATGTAAAGCACCTTTTTGGTCTTTTTGAACATGTGCATTTAAAATCTTTATTGATATATAGACACGCATCTCCTCCATAAATTTTTAATATACTTAGTAGACCTATGTATTTGATGAAAATTTTCAGATATTTTCTGTAGCTAGACTGAGTTCAATCACGCAATTCCCTTAACAAAACCAGTAAAATGTTGGGAACCATTTTTTTCCCTCAAAATAGCGTAACACAGATCTTTTAAAAGTGCTTTTGGGGGTGAGGAAGAGGCATCTTAAAAGAATAAATAGTAGTCCTATGGTAAAATCTTTTCAAATGCAAATAGGTAACTCCACCAATCCTTATCAGTGAGCTGTTTGAATAATTTGAATGCCAGAATCAGCTTGCTCACAAAGATAGGCTAAGTGCCATGAAATATTTATTTATTTATTTCTGCGAAATGACTTTGTTTTCAGAAAAACCAAGACATTCTTCTAACTTTTTAATACTAAAGTGGAAGATTCAATTTCTGCTGGTTGTACCAAATAGTTGTGGTTTTAGAGTAAGGCCAAGTCTTAAATTCTTTGGCTGGTTGTGAACTCTCTCTGGCCCTTCTCATGGATTCAATATAGACAAAACCTCCACTGACCTTGACCAGCTGTTCAGATATTGGTCTCTTCAGTCTGGAAAAAAGACGACTGAGGGGGGATCTTATCAATGCTTATAAATACTTAAAGGGTGGGTGTCAGGAGGATGAGGCCAGGCTCTTTTCAGTGGTGCCCAGTGACAGGACAAGAGGTAATGGGCACAAATTTGAACATAGGAAGTGCCACCTAAACATGAGAAGGAACTTCTTTACTTTGAGGGTGGCAGAGCACTGGAACAGGCTGCCCAGAGAGGGGGTGGAGTCTCCATCTCTGGAGATACGCAAAACCCACCTGGACGCGTTCCTGTGCAACCTGCTCTGGGTGACCCTGCTCTGGCAGGGGCGTTGGACTAGATGATCTCCAGAGGTCCCTTCCAACCCTACCATCCTGTGATTCTGTGATACTGCTACTGGTATTCCTCATTCCAAATGCCCTTACACTGGAAGACTGTTGAGTCTACTGGATGACAATTTAGCTGGTAACCTGTCAAGCTTGAAAGACTCCAGGATCCTCCTCCTGGCAATTACAATGTTTTTTTCCAACACACAGGACCCCTCTCCTTATCTTTTTCCTTTCTATTCTAGAATAACAGGTCAAAATCAATTTTGTGACCACCTGCGCATCTCCACCCTAAACTAGCTTAATCCAAACTCAGCCTGTGTTCCCATGATGCTGGAGTAACAGAATTCCCAGAGCAATGCTGTAAAGAGTGTGTCTGCTTAAATTCACTGTGTCCAGCCCCTCTGCAGCACTGGGACATCCTGGTCATCCACAGAACAATGGTGCTCTTTGGAATGGAAACTACAGCACACTGCTAGGAAATACTACTTCTGTTTTAGTAGTTAATATACAAAAATAATTATGTTAGGCAGCTGAATGACCAGACAATGGTAGACTGTTGGATTCAAAGCAGAGAGATAGCCTTAAGAAATTTTTTTGAAGAGATACAAATAGAGCAGCGTAAGACATAAAAAGTTAGCAACAATGATCTCATTATTTTTATCACGGTTCTTAAAATAGTTAATGGAGTCAGAAACAATGTAAGTGTGTCAGACTTGGGGGGGAAAGGATAAGGAAAGGAAAATTGGTTTCAAATAGGAAGTGAGTACCACCAAAGTTAGAAATCCATGTTTTTTATGTCTGTAAAAAATACATTTAAAACTTGGGGGTGGGGCTAAGCTGATTATATGGCCTGACATTAGATTTTTAGCCATAATAGCTTTTTAGTGATTCCAGCCTGGAACTGGAGCTAAGTCTGTTCAAGAATGAGGTGCAGTTTAGTTGCATCACTGCACACTCTCATGTCATGAGTATGCGTTTGCAGGTATCAATACCACATTGTGTACACAAAGTCACCTAAGCCAGAAATGACTCGGTCTCTGCACTGTGCTGCACACAACGTAAATGTGCCCTTGGAGCAAAGAGCAAATTGCTAAGTTATAAATTGAAGTAGTTAGAGGTTCAGGGTTTCTGAATGTCTAATGCAGTATGGAATTTTACTATGCCTCTTGAGAATGAAGGAACACTTGTAATTTCAAGTTTTAAAAGGCTAAATTAAGTTTTATTACTCATTTCTTGTGAGAGATCCTGTTACATATTTTGCTGTAATAAAAAATATTTAGTGATATAATATTATCACTATTTTATTGCAGCAAAATGTGTAGGTGGACACCCCTGGGAACACAAAAGCTTAATGAAGTTTTAGCATAAGCTATAAAGACTCCTTGAGAAAGAGTCAGGCTTGGTGTTTTGTTACTATGATGTAGACTCAAAGTAAACTGGGTGCTGTAGTTTCCAGAGAGTCTAATGAACTTGTAAACCAGAAGTTCAACCTGTTGGAAAGGGAGATACTAAAAAGGAGACACCTAAATACATAGCCCTTCATAATTACGAGTGAGGAAATTTATTGTTCTGACAGCCATACTGGTGTGGCAATGCTTACTTTATTGAAAGTTAATTCTCTTTGATCTTTTCTTTTTTCCAGATTTTAACAGGTCATCAGGTATTGTGTAATGACTTAATGTTTAATTAGTGATTTCAGACTGTGTACAAACAAAAGGTTTTCTTCTCAAACAGCTGTTTTTCAGGGAAGCTGCATTAATAAGTGCTTCCTCTATAAAAAATAAGAAATTGCAGGCTGGAAATGTATTACTAAACCAGTAATATCTACCTGACTCAGCAAGAATTAACCATAAAATAGTAACTTCTCTGTTACTGAGGGGAAGAAATGCATTGCCTTCAGCTGAAATAGTAAACAATAATCTTCAAAAAGAAGCTTCTTGTATACTTTATCATTATCATATATGCAGTAAAAACAAAGCTTCTACAGCTTGGTATCGCTGTCATGTTGAAGCAATAGCAAATGTCTTTTCAAAAAGGAAAAATAAAAAATTAAATGGCTGTTATTATGATATTTATCCCTTCTGCCAGAGACATTTTCTCTTACGTTATGGCTGAAATCACTGTATGAAGGATTTTGTGCAGGCAATTTTTACGTTAAAAAAAAGCCCATATTTTAAGCCAATAGTGATGCGTGCCAGTACTGCCTGTTTCCTTGGGGCTGTCTTTTGGACAAGCAAACTGATGCACTAGTGTGAAAATGAGGAAAAGCAGGTATATTCCAACCATTACATCCTCTGTATCTTTGTTGTATTGACTGGCGCCAGCAAGTTGATTCTCATCAGAGTTTCTTAGGTCTGGTATTCTGATTAAATCAACTTGGATAATGTGGATGAAAGGCATGGCATTTCAGGAGTACCCTGTAGTTCAGAACAATGTCAGAACCTAACAGTTGAGGTGCAATACAATAAATCAGACTCTATGTAGTGGCCTTCACAATACAGTAAGGTGACCTTTATGATATTAAGGAATTTAGCTTTCTACAACAATAGAAATATGAAAAATAACCGCACTTGTTTTGCAACTCCAGAGAACAGTTTTCCATGAAACATCGCCTCAAGAGATTAATGCAGCCTAAAAATTTTAGGGGTGCTCATTTGATGTGACCACATAAGATTAGGCAACTATCATAGTTGGTGTAGTGAAAATCTTCTATATTCCCATCATTTGTGTCTCTGAGGGAAATGGAGAAACACATGACACGTTTACTGGATTGTGGTTAAAGTGGTTGCCTGATTCACAAGCAAAGAAGTCATACTCTATTATGAAGGTCTTTATGGATGAATTTTGTATGAAATTAACTAGTTCAGAAATATTCTCTGTAGTTCCTTAAATATATTGGTACTTTTCCTTCCTTCTCCCACTTGTTAATGGAAGATATCTTAGTTGCCATGAGTGCAACCTTATAGAAAAGCATAATATCTCTTCTAAAGAAATGCCAAATAATTTGCTCATTTTATGAATGAGTTACTTAATGTCTATCAATAGTCTTCTATGTTTAGAAGTAACTACATATGTGTCTGAAATAGACCTGGCAATCTTTTTCTAACAATGCAAATTTTCCTGTTCTACCTCTGCAAAGTTGCGAGATGTGAAGCATTTCTATTATGTTGTCTGTTTTAAATGACAACTTCTTAAGCTATTTATGAGTTTAGAAGCTTGTTATCTGTCACCCTGGAGATTTTTTAGTGGGCTCAAAAGTTATGGCAGTCCTGTAAGTACCAAGAGTTGGTGGCATGGTGTCACTAAGGTGTATGGATATTGATCGTCTGTTTCTTTTGACTTGTTTAACAGCAGAAAATTGTCAAGTGTTTGTCACTTGGTGCCTTGGAATTCAATTATTTTCTCAGAGATAGCAAGAGTACGCTATATGCCTGCACATTAGCTTATCACACCCTCCCGTAGGCTTGAACTTTGCATGTAAATAACACGTAGCACAGTATTACTGTGTGAGTGAATGCTCGAAGTATACATTTAAACACCATTCAAAATTACAAATGCTATTTTATCGGATCTGTAGGAGATGGAAACACGTTTGTTAAAAGTTGCCCACATTGCCATAGCATAAGTTGTGTCATTTTATCTGTAAAATTTGCTTGGATAGTTTTGCAAGACAACTTCCCTGGAAAAGTTTGATAATTATTCCCCATATATATCCCTTCTCTTTGTTCAGTAATAATAATAAAAAAGATAACTTTAGCACAGCATCACAATCAAGCACGTTTGATAGTACGCTTACACAAAATGTCAGCAGTCAGACCACATGTAAGATATTTCAAAAACAAGCAAGTTTTGCAAATTGGTCTTATAGATAAACAGTTACAACTTCTTAGAAAGTAATAATAAAGATAAATGCTTCATGCCCTGTAACATTGCTGGAGCTGATTTTTAGCTTTCCAGAGAGTTTCAAAAGTTAGTAAGACTTTTCTTAGAAAACATAATTCATATAAAATAGAAATTATTTCTTAACAGTATATTTGCAAAAGGAAGCAGTCTCTTAGGACTTCAAATGCTACTGGGAATGGAGATCATTTCTCAGAAGTGATGTTTGGTATGACCAAACCTGATGAGTTACTAAATTTCTGGACTACAGTATTCAAGAATTCCACAAGTTTACTTTGAGTTCATTAACTATTTTCCTTATTATCATTGAAGGCATTATTACAAAGACAGCAAGTTTTTGTTTTAGAATTATGTACCAGTAAATCTAATTTGTCAAATTTTTCATCACCTCTTGAAAGAGCAATTTAATATACTATGTATATCATTCAGGTTGGAAACATGGTTTATTGCCAGGGGGAGGATAGTGTGAATTTCTCAATTTCTTATAAATCTGCTTTGCATCTTTTCTTGCCCTGAGTATATAAAAAATCACTGCTGATGACTTCTCTGTTTTGGCTAAATGCTATAAGCTGCATGCAAACACTATTTCAGTGGGAGAAAAGACACCATAGGGATCCTCCATTAATTTCTCATGTTCACAAAATTAATTTAGGATCCAGAGACCTCTGCATGATATTGTTTTGTGACAGCGAGAAGGCATCTGTCCCCAATACATTCAGATAGTTTATTACCGCACCTGGCCCAGAAAATTAGAGTGAAACCCTCTAGCTGTTACCCTCCAGGATATCGTCCCACATAGCAGCATGAGGGAAAACTGTCTTTCCGTCACACTTTCTGACTCTGCGTGAAATCAGCTACAGGACTATTTCCAAGTCAGTATGCAAATAACTCTGATTACAGGAACAGGAAATACTTGCTCTCTGAAGTTCATGGTCCAGCTGATCTGTGGCTTTCTTGTCTGTCGGTGATGGTGAGGCCAGGAGGAAGGAACGCTATAGACAGGTTGAGTGTGTCACTGTTGTGCAGCTTTAGCAGGGTCTGCCTAATGGTGGTTAGGAAACTCTTGAGCCTGTGCCCATGGTGTGGTGCTTCAGACCCCTGTTACACAGTGTGGGTTGTAGTTCTCTTCTGCATTCTGCCATGGAGTATTGAGGCTCACAACAAGTCAGGGTTACAAATTATATTTGGGAGAGTTACTGAAGAACACTTCAGATGCTGTGCTTCTTTCCACAATTAATTCCTGTGAGCGAATCTGTTAGGAACACTTTGTCATCTTTTTCATTCCTTTGTGAATGCACAGAAGCCTTTTTCTGGCTCATTTCAGAGGCTATAACTGTTGATACTATAAACAAAGTTTCCTAAAGACAGATGTCTGTGGGACTCCACAGAAAAAGGAAAAAAATCCTCAGATTCCTCAAGTACGCCTTAGCAGCTGCAGTAGTTGGCACTGACTATGAGGGCTGTGCAACATTAAGTTTTATGGTTTTCTAAGCATTTCAGGTACCATTTTATACCATTCCATTGTATCAAGCTTTCCATTATTTTTGGCAGTACATCCTAAGGAATGTCTGCTTCATTCAAAAGGAGTGCTTGTGCCAGTCTCAAACTGGGGTGAAAAAAGGAAGATGGGGGTGGGGAGAGCTGTGCATGAAGGGGATACCTCATTCACAAATTGCTCTATGCTTAAGGAGATGCTCACCACGTTCACCAGTCACCTCATGTTTAAGGAGCTCCTGATTTTTATGGCATGTTGAAATCACTTGGGAAGTTCAGTGACTTTATTTGCCAGAAAAACATTCATTCATATAATTGCTTTGCTTTTCTTTGTTGGCTAATATACTCACAGGAATCTAAGCATCACTTAGAGATGGAAAACTGACTTTACTGAATTTAAGGAAATAAAAAAAAATATCTTTGAATAGCTCTGTTACTGAAGCACCTGTTTTGGGCAAAGTTGCATAATGTAAGATTTTGGCTTAAAGTGTTTTGTAACCAACTAAAGTGTGTTGGTTTGGATGATGTTAAAAGAACTTTAAAGAAGTTTCTTAGTTTTATGTCTAGACTTCAGCACTGAGGTCACTCAGCAGCTGTATTTAGTAGCTGTTGGCACACTGGTACTTCAGAAGTCTGAATAATGAAATCTTAAGGTAGTGTACTGCTGACACTGCTTTAAGACACAATTCCTTTGGCCAATAAAGGGTTAATTGTGAAAGGGTTAATTGTGAAATCCTACAACAAGCTATGAAAACCCTTTTTCAGCTTAGTTACACCATTGCCTCAGTAGAAGAGCAGGGAAACTGAATCCAAGCTCCCCTAGTTCTGGATCAGCAATTCTCCTGGGAGGAACTAGAAGCTGCGTTCACTTGTTCATGTTTAAGGTTTAAATAGGCACTGAAAGGTACATTTGGGTGGGTAACGGGCAGGAGGGGGATGCATAGTTGAGGTCAGAGAGCGGTCGCTGTTACTACCCGGAAAGGTTCATATCTAGGCACTTTTCTTTGTGCTAACTATTAGTGTACTCCAGGAGTAATCCTGTTGAAATCATTATGACTGTTCATACGTTTATAGGTCAGCTTGTGTCAGTATGCCAGCACCTGGCCCAAAGGAAAGGGAAAAACGTCAATGAGACATTTTTCATTCCAGTCATGAGCAAGAAAAAGAGTGGGTCTTGCAGTTAGAATAGAGTAAGGACTGACAGTAAAGTAAGCAAGGGTAAAGTTGATTATTGCCCAATGAGGACAGGGTTCTTGTCACCTGTGATGGATGGGACAGACCCAAAACAAAGATCAGATGGGACTGACTCTATTTTTTCTTATATCAGTTCCCCATACTTTACTGAAATTACAGTGACATGAGGGGGAAATACATTATAAATTGCGCTCTCTTAAAAATCTCAAACCTCCACTTGGTATGTACAAATAAAAATTAATCATTTTGAAAGAAACCATATGCATTTGTCAGAAATAAAAGATTTACCTATGTTTGTTCAATCAATAACAGGTATTCATTTCATTTACTGGACTTTAGGATCTGAAATAAAGGCCTCCAGCAACTATCCTGTTTTAATTTAATCTCTGAAATGCTGATTTCAATGGCAATTTCATACATCTTCAATACTAAGTAAAAGTATAGATATTTAAAATTATTTATTTTTCAAGCTAAATAGATATATTGTGAGGAATTGTGGGTTTTGAAATACTGACATATTTTGAGTAATCAATCCTTCCAAAGTATCCCAATAATTTAATTTAATTCCAAACTTTTCCCTTCAAAAAATATGTGTGAAAATCTAAAATTATTTGAAAATATTTTATTATTGTTGAAAACATTGGGACTTTCTATTAAGATAATAGTAATCTGAATGTGAATACCTTGATTTAGAAATACTGGAATGTCATCTTCTAAGGAAAGGCTGTAGTTCCCTCTTTTAGTGTCTCTGTTTTCCTTTTTGTTAAGAGTTGTCTGTGTAGATGTGGTGTTGTATCTCCCACATATGAAATGCTATAGCCAGGGTCTTTGATAGTGTCAGCTTTCCTGTTCACAAGTACAGAGGGATAAAAACATTCTAAAACTATCATTGCATTATATGTAGTTAAATATAATTTGTTATTTTAACCTTTGCCGAAGTGTTTGAACGTATATTAAGAAAAAATATGGGTATAATGTGTAAATATTGATAACATTTTCTGTAGGACAAGGAAATAAGAATACTAGAATACTCATCTTTTTTTTTTTTTTTTTTTTTTATCAGCTCTCTAATTTTTGGAAGCCTTACTCCTGTATTAATGCACATCTCATGTTTCAATACAGTACTGTTCCTAAAATACAGCACACTAATATTGAGCGTACAGAAGAGAATTTTCATGATACAAGAGTTTGTATGTGGTCACCGTTTGGTAGCTGCCTCTTAAAATGCTATATCCAGGATGATTAAAGATGTGAAATTACTTTGGTCTATGACATCCACCTCCATGACTGCATTTTTTTTAGAAGTTTTTATTTAAAACTTTTGGCAAAAGCATCTACAGATAGTATGATACAAACCTGAGGCAGTACAAGTATTCTATAGTCTGTTCTTGCACATAGAACTAGCAAATGTCGAAAGAAAGTGCCTCCTCAGAGCTACAGACTAACCTGTTGAACACTTGTGTTTATGCAGGTTTCTCTGTTGGAAACAGACAAGTGATTTCCTGTCCTTTTTTTACACCTATACATAAAAGAAAAATTTTAGAGCATAAAGAACTTGAAGACTTAAATGAATACAATTATTTTGTATCTGTCAACTACAATAATGTTCATCAATAACTAGTCCCTAAATTCTGAACAACGTGCTTCTTATATGGCAACGAACATGTGTACATGTTTTGGCTGGGACAGAGTTAATTTTCTTTATCATACGTCATATAGTGCTATGCAAAACAATGCTGATAAGCACCCATGTTTTGGCTATTACTGAGCAGTGCTTCCACAGCATCAAAGCATTTTCTGTTTCTCATGCTGCCCCACCAGCAAGCAGGCTGGCGGTGCACAAGAATTTAGGAGGGGACACAGCTGGGACAGCTGACCCCAACTGACCCAAGGTGTATTCCAGACTATATTCCACCCTGCTTAGCAATAAAAAGCTGTGGGGAAGAGGGAGAAAGGGGGGATGTTTGGAGTTATGGCATTTGTCTTCCCAAGAAACGCGTGATGAAGCCGTGCTTTCCTGGAAATGGCTTCACACCTGCCTGCCAATTCCTTTTTTTGCTTTGCTTGCTTGCACAGCTTTTGCTCTGCCTGTGAAAATGTCTCTATCTCAGCCCACAAGTTTCCTCACTTTTACCCTTCCGATTCTCTCCCCCCTCCCAGTGGGGGGAAGTAGTGAGCGGTTGTGCAGGGCTGAGCCGCCTGATGGGGTTAAACCACAACATTATGGAATCAAAATGTTGCAGTATCAGCTACACAGTCACTTTTCAGATTTAAGAGCCAAAGGTACTTGAACTTCACTTAACCTGCATAATTAACTTAATTTTTTGACCAATGGCTTCCAAATAGTCTGCACCAACATCATTCTTAAACCTCAGTATTTTTCATGCATCACTGTCCAACTTTACACTGCAATTAAAGTTAATGAAATGTAATTAAAATGTAGGTGGGTTAGTGCTTAAACTAGTTCTGCAGGGCAGCCACAAACTAGTTACCATGGCTTTACAAATCAAGTATGAAGATCACACCTCTAGAATAATCTAGAGAGTTTTTTTCATATTAGGCTTTAATCTTTCCCATATGAGACCTGGAGTCCGCTTTCTTAAATGCATCAATTAATCAGTGCAAAAATCTTTGTTGATAAAATTTAAAATCTTCTTCCACCTGCAATTTAGGTAATACCATATATGCAGGTTTTAGGGTTGAAGCAATGTACAGGCATATTTTAGATCCAGAGCAAGAGCTACATTTCTTCTTTGAGTTTCTCCAACACTCCATTTCTATTCAACGCTATCACATATAAATTTGTGCTTAAGTTAAAGTGCATAATTCCACATGTACTGTGAAAAGCTAGGAAAACAGCTTGTGTTCCCCACCCACACAACCTGTAGCTGTGGAAGGGATGGACAGAATATGCTCCAAAATAAGGAAATGGAAACAAACAAGCTGTATTTGCAGTAAAACAATACAATACTATAGATCAGATTAAAGGAAAAAAAAAAAAAAAAAGTCACCATGAATGTGATGTATTTCTCTCCCCAGTAACATTGAATCAGCTCAGAAAATTCAATTCAACAATTAAACGAGACAGAAGTCAGTGGAAAAATATCTCTTTGGCAACCTGTAGCAACATAATTTGTGCTTTTCATATGCATGCAAGCTCTTTTCACTGGAAGACTCTGACCAAAGAGCATGTAACCAGGGGTGAAGAAGTAGCAGGGACCAAACATGAGCTGGAATGGGGAATGCATTCTTAAGGAGCTTTCTTAGTGGCATTAAATGAAGCGTGATTTCCAGATGCATCTTTCAGTCCATGTTCCTGGTGAGCCAGACTCTGATTTCTCTAGCAGAAGGCAGTTTTTTCCCTGCCTGACTTTCACAATTCTCTCAGCTGAAGGTTCAGGAATTGCTATAACTTGTTCTTAGGCATACATGCTTTCCAGCTCCAGAATTCACATATAATGCTCAGGACGAAATGCTAACAATTCTTGTCAAAAACTTTTTCAGTCTCATAGAATCATAGAATCATAGGGTTGGAAGGGACCTCTGGAGATCATCTAGTCCAACCCCCCTGCCAGAGCAGGGTCACCTTAGAGCAGGTTACACAGGAACGCGTCCAGGCGGGTTTTGAATGTCTCCAGAGATGGAGACTCGTACTGTATCTGTCTTGTCAGGGCCATCTCTTTTGTTGGTTGGCCTGTTGTGCTCAGGAGGTGTTCTGCCAAGCAGCTGTAAGTAGCACAGTTTGTCCACATGACTGCAAAGGTACAACAAAGTACAAGCAAGATGAAATGCAGGAAAGAGCTTTAGGGTTTTTGTTTTTTTAAAGGAAAATTTAATTACCAAATGCAAAAATGGCCAAGTGTGCGACCCTATGTTCACAGGACACTCTTAGCCATATTCCTTTCCATTTCCTAGAGAAATGTGTTTGACACACAACAGAAATAGTGTGGAACAGAGGCTTAGCTGATACTTGTACATGCCAGGCTTGAAGGAAGGCACAAGAAAACGAGAGAAGGTGGCGAGGTCAATTGGTGGATTCTGGTTAGCTTTCACTGGTGATCTGTTACCTTCTGTCCTAGATCTTATGCCAGTCTAATGAGACTGTAAAGTTGCCAAAATAGGCAATATATGAGAGATCTGTAATCAGCTGCACAACTGACTTGAGTATCTGCTCTACAGTGTACATTTCACCCATTCCAGAAGTTCCAGTTGTCCTTGTTCAGTGTATTTCTCAATGTCCATCAGTGAATTCCCATGTGTTTAGCACATGTGAGTGTGTCGAAAAGTATTGAATGTTGCTGACTCTAGAATATTTGAAAAGCTGATTTCAATGCAGTCAGCAAGAGCAACAGTTACATTGCACAATACATCCATTAATTTCTTTTAATCATGTCAAATTTTCAGAATTTTTACCCCTGAGGGAAAAATGTGGGTTTGTATGTCCCTCTGTTGTTTGCCTGGTTTTCTTGTTTGTTGAAACTAAAGGAAAAAAAATGGAAGACATTGTCATATTGATTTACAATAAAAGTGCAAGAACTTGGAATAAATATCACATATCTTATTTTTTACCATGTGAGACCTAAATGGATGTATTTGTAGATGGGAGGAAGAAATGGTATTTTGCTACTTAATAGCTTAAAAAACACTTCGACCAGCTCAGGTTTTGTCGCCTGCCAGAAGGCAGAAACTGAGTTTTTGGTTTTCAACAAATGAACAAACAAATTAGTCCTCCTCAGAATCTGTTGCGCTCTTTTAAGCTCTGCTTCTTCAAGTGAAGGAGGAGTTTCATGGAAAAACCCTGGACACATTTTGAAGTCAGTAGCTGACAAATAAATTGGCGAACATTGTATGTTTGATATAAGTTAATGTAGCCATTGGGAATGTAATCTGCATCACTAACTGCATGCATTTTAGTAGCTTCTGTGTGTGCCATTCTTCTAAACAGGTGAGTGACAAATTCCTAAGCTCGGTTGTTTCAGTGCTGTATGAATTCTGTTTTTCCATCACACTGATCTAGTGGCCTATGAGTCTCCTCATAGGTTGCTCCTGGTTGCATAACCCTGTCTTCTACCCTGCTTCGTAGCTTTCCCAATTGATGTCTCAGGGATGGTCTTGAACCTCTTTCTCATAGGTCTTCTTCCATAAAGCTATGAGGAAGTTTCAGTCTGTCTCCTAAAACTGCTTCTCTCACTTCAAAAAAATGGATAAATATTGTTCTTAAAGATTCCTTTCAGGCTAAGGAAGAAAACCTTGAACTCACGCTCTCAGATTGATCCCACTTATCCCTGTGTGAAGTTCATTAAAAAAAATAAATATAATAAGATCTTCTGGATGAATTAAAAAAGTAATTTGCATTTGAAGCCAAGATGGTGAAAACTAGGTCATTTTGAAATCACGTGATATATCAGCTAAAAATACATTGCTGCTTATTCAAAGAGCAGTGGACTGAGACTAAATTTCATCATATAATCAGTTAAGAGGCTGGAGTATTTTGAGTCCAAACTGACTAACCAGAACACACATTTACTACGTGGGCACCTGTGCAGTAAAAAAAAATCTGTCAGGCCTAATCCAGGGCAAATATCAGTCAAAAATATCTTGCTACAGGGGGACAGAGAAAGAATTTCTATTACAGTTGGAATTAAAACGTTGAGTTCATGAAAAAAAAAGACCGTAAGGAGAGTTTGAATAAATGGATTTCCAGAAAAAAAATGGCAGAATTAGGGACTTGACCAAAATGCTGTCTAGGGAGCTAATAGCTTGCTTGTATACGGAACATGGATTCATCCAAATTCATCAGCGATATGCGCAAGATAAACTGTTCTTTACGTTTTTTGATACGCATTTCACACAGAATATTGAGAAATGGTTTATTTTCATTTTCCATCATCTGAAGATACATTTGACTTGATTGCCCATCAACAATCTTAACTGATAGTCTGTTTTATTAGTAACTATAAATCTGAAAGCATTAAGATGCTGTCTGCTGTCTAATTTGGGTGGTGTCCTTGCGGAAACTCATAAGGCCTGTTTCGTGAGTGGTGCGAAGCCGCATTGAACCCAGGAAAGCAACTGCAATCTCTTGCAGAATATCTTCCTCTTCTTTTCTAGTACCCTTTTAAAATGTGTAGTTTCTCCAACATTTTTTCTTAAAACTTAAATGTATTATTAGAGAGGATAAAAGGATTTGAAAGGTAATTACTCAAAAGCAGACACCGTGGGTACATCATAGCAGAGCTGGCTAGTCTCTGCTTTGCCCATGCAGTATTTCCAGTTCTTTTCATACAGCGCTGCCATGTACAGGAAAGAAAGAAATAGCGTAGCATAGCACAGCATAGCATAGCAAGNAATAGAACAGAACACAACAGAACAAATGGATAGGATAGGATAGGATAG
>VYZM01012497.1:10591-22644 GCA_013398915.1 Dromas ardeola
GCAGTTCCTTTTACAGGATATTATATTAGATATAAAACACAAAATAGCTATAAACACACACATATATATTGTATAACTATATATTATAGCTAATATATAACTGTAAATATTATATATCTGTATATGGCTATATTTATATGTAATACATTATATTAGATATACTATATATTGCAGCTCCGTGTGTATCAGATATATTAAAGACAATATGAGATATATATTTTCTTATATAATAATATAGAAGTATAATAATACATTCTATATCTCGGTGTATATCTGTTCAAATAAATATATATTTCTTTGTGTATACGTATCTATAACATACCTTCAGTGGTCAGATTGATCCACATGTAGGCAGAAGTCTGGCATGTGTAAGGGTAAAGCTCTTTAAGTGGGCTGGAAGTTCTTAGCTCATGGAGAAACAAGGGGCTTCATTTTCCAAGTGTGACGTGGTAACACAAAATTAAGTTCAGTTGTGTCGCAAATACAAATGAAAGTGGGAGTTTTGTAGATGAAAGTGGTCTCTTCCTCACATAAGGCATGGTGAAAATAAAAGAATTGGTCATTAACATTCAAAATAGTGCTACTTCTTACATTGCGTGGCTTTAAAATGATATTTTGTTGGATTTATAGCCTGAAAACATTTATTTTTTTAAACTTCAGCTAAGAGCAAAGTAAAGAAAAACTTAAGAAAGAAATAGAAAATCAAAATGCATGAGAGCAGCAATTCAGAGAGGTACAAGTGCGTTGTATTTTGTTTTAATGTGTTAGGTCTTTTGATGGATATTGTCCCATACTTTGATCTGCTGATGCACGTTGATTTCTACCTAGTCTAGCAGTCTGTTGCTAAGTGCTCTACACAGTACAGGTGCTGCTTTTGTTTGTCATCTCTTCAGGGAACTTCCAGGGAGGCTAATGCAAACTCACACGCACCATGGAGGAGTCGGAGAGGAAAGGTGGGAGAATAAGGAGGTATCTCCGAAGTGTCGTCACCCTGCTCGGTGATGGGAACTGTGGTGGGAACTCTGCTGTGCTGGCTGTTACTGTGGGCTGTAGCAAGCTGGGGAGCTCATGGAATTGGGGTTCTTCTCCTGCCAGAACAAAGCTACAACCTAAAGGCACATTTTTTTTCTTCTGAAGAAATCTGAAGTTGTTTTGTTTGCTGCTTCAGTAGGTAACAAGTGTATTGTGGGATTCTGTGCTTTACCAGGAAATTGGTTTTAGCCTAATTAATCATTAAAGGTTGTCAGCGTACTATGGTGGAGTTTATTATTAGAGACTGCATGTATTTCAGAGAGCTGTGACCCTTTCGTGAGTAACTATAGAAACCTCAGCAACAGTAGTTATTAGCTTAAATTATGGAGTCCATATTTTTTAAGAATATTGGCCAGAGTCAACGGCTAATAATTTTGGTGTCTAAAATGATGAAGAAAGATTGTAAAACTAGAATTCTGGTTATTTAACTTCGAGTAAAAACGTGATAAACGGACTATTAGTTTTCACAAGGTCTCTCCCATACTTTTCAAGAATTATAGGATACTTGTATGAGTTACTAGACGACACTAAAAGAAAAACAAATAACTTGCATATTTTTTGAATTTATTGTATACAAAACATTTCATGTCTATGCCCTTTCTACCAGATTCACAATTTGAGTGGAATTTGCTGAAACAGCAAATAAAATGTCTTCAATTTTTTGTTTTATTTTCAGTATATTTCTCATACTTATTATTTCTCAATATTAGAGTTGATTTACACCAGTAAATAAGGTACTGAAAAAAATTCTGTCTCAATTTGTAAAACAGTCTTAGGTGCAAGTGTCTCTGGTGAAATTGAAGGCAAAAAGAAGAAATATCAAATGTGAGCGTTACTGCAGAAGGTAACTAAGGCCTGTAAGTATAGCAGGTTTGAAAATGGGAATTGAGTATTTGTACAGCTAACGAGATAATTGAGTTGATGCTAGTCTGTGTTTTGGAAGAGAGTTTAAACTTGGTCCTTTGTGACTTAAATTGCTTTATAATTTTTTTGAAGAGTAGAAGGAAACCTGATTTGAAGGGCGAGAGTATTCAAAGATCCTCTTACCATTTCATGATACATATGCACAGGCCAGTGTGGGGAGATAGGTTATTGGATTATATGAACACAGCAAATGCAGTATGGTAATCCTGATGTTCTCTGTGTTCCTAGAGCTGTGGCATGCAGGGGAGAGTGTACCATAATGTACTAATAAGAAATAAAGATGCTGCTCAAATGTGTTAGGATAGATTTTTCCCTAGCTGAGCGAAGGAGAAGCCGTTTCAGCAGTGATGCTGTTTTTAAAGAAATAAATCACAACCATCATGCTCTGGGACCAGATCAATGGAGTTAAGGGAGACCATCCTCTGTGAGTAATTGGGATACAGGGAGCAAGCTGGTGGGTAGAAATGAAACTTGTTTTGATGGCAGGATCAAAATGTTGGAATTAGCCAGCAGGCAGAAATACCCGTGTTAAACTTGGCATAAATGTTGTCCCACTTGTGAGTCATTGAGCTGTTCAAGTAATTAATGCTGTCATTTTTTTTTGTTTTTCTGTTCTTCTCTCTGTGTGTGTTGTATATTGTATTGCAGGTTGTTCAGTCCGCAGGTGTTTTTCTGGCAGGGTGCCACTGGCTGACTGAGACAGGACTGTCCGCTGACAAAGCGGTCCCTTTAGCTGGTGTGGGTCTGATGTACAGTCTCCAGGGTACCTCACATAAATACTTTTTTATAAAGTGGTTACCTCCTTGAACTAATGTTGAGGGAGACAAACTTAATTCTTAAGCATATATTAATCTCATGGTGTTGTTTTAATAACTGGAACCTCTATAAATGTGTGATGGGATGTTGAGTTGACCAAAGTTTGCAGGTAATATTTTTTCATCCTCTGCCACCATTTTTAGGGGAATCTATCTGTCAGAACCGTGGACTTGAAAGCTGTGTTTTTATTATAACAGAAACTAGAGTAGCAAAGGCGTTCAAAAGGAATAAATATAAATATGCAGCGTGGCAGAAACTAGAATAGTTAAGATGCTTAAAAGGAGTAAATATAAATATGGAGCGTGGCAGAAAGTGGAGAGGGCTAGTAGAGCGGTTCCCCAAACCCCACTCCGTTGTGCCCAGTTCTTAGGTTTGTTTTCAGTTCAGCAGCCCTTAGTGGCTTCTGGGGTAACACCAAATACTCTGGAATCCTACTGGTGCCAAAGAAAAAGTGGTGTTTTGTGTTTTTTTTAATGCCACTTCCAAGGCCAGTTCGTGTATGTTCTCCCTGCTTTCCTTGGGAAGGCTCAGCCTCTGGCTGTCCTGTAGAGGAGACTGTGTGGGCACAGGGGGTGTGGGAAGCGGGGTAGATTCTTTGTCAGCTGCCTGCCCTCTCCCGTCTTCTGCACAGCTCGCCTACAGCTCAGTGTGCTCAGAAGAGGCTCCCCAAACCAACATCCAGTAGCCAGGAGAGGCCACCTGGGAGCCTTTCATCCTGCTGAACTGTCATACTCTTCTGAAGGATGATGGCATATAGTAATTGCAAATCTCTAGGTATTGTCTATCCTAATGTGAATGGATGTTTTGTTTTGTGGGTGCTAACTTGTGAAATCATGGGACCGATTTCTTATGTACCTTGACGCAGCCCTCCTTATGAAAATCCGCATACTCAAACCACCAGGGTTTTATACAATATTGCTGCTTATTTTGCAAGTTTTTATGCCTTTCAGTCCTTCTGGGGTGAAGGTTGCATCAGTTGATTAGCACTTGTGTGTATATGTTAAATGTTCTATAGCATTTAGGCATTGGACTGTCTAGGATTGTGCAAAGATTTATTATGTTACGACTCTGTAAAATTTGCCTTTAAAAAAAAACAAACAAGCAAAATTAACCAACAAATTATCTTCTCTTTGTTATGCCGTATGCGTTGCTCTTAGTTCAGGCTTTGGATTATCAGGTTAACTGACAAAATAGTCATACTCTTACTTCTCAAAACTTGAATCCAATGTATACTTGGCAGAGAACATTAGCAACAAATATATTTTCCTGTAAATACACTTTCTAAATAACAGAAGCAAGACATTAAAGATTTTTGGTGCTTAACCTTTGTAAGTCTCTTGGAAAACCACTCTGAGGACTAAGAACAAAAACCTGTCTTATGTGGAAGCTTGTGCAGTGCTGGGGAAATGAATGGTGCAGAAACAAGAACTGGCTTTCTTGGATTGACGTAGGCTCATTGGTTGTTTATATCACTGGTTAGTTCTTTGTAGCAGTGTAAGAATGGAATAACCATGTCTTAGGCTTTTTTCAAGTAAAAATTTATATATGGAGATGTCTTAGATCTTGTTCTCTGAAGACTACAATGTAAATCTATCAAACTTAATCTGTTTTTTTAATGTGCTGTTTTTTTCTGAAGACATATTGAGGGGGTAGTTACTGTATGTATATGATCAATAGTCTTCAAAATAATTTCACCAGTGGCTTCATTAATCCTGTTCAAAATGTGGTGGCGAGGGGAGAAAAAGAAAAAAGAAATATCACTAAAGAATAATTAGCAGAATGAAATTGAGTTAGTAGGTGTGACATCCAATTATTTTCTGCCCTGGAGATAAATATCAAGTGAAGGTTGGATATTACAGCTTCAGTGTAGCACCTTTGCTTCTTCCGAATCAGACGGAGTGAGAAGTAGCCGTGTTGTGTGAGGAAGAAAGATCGTGTCTCAGACCATTACAGCTAACATGGAGTTCGGTTCAGGCGTGGGTTAGCCACTTGTGATTGATGCTTTAATGAGGACTTTCTCCATAAGAATTACCGGTTTGTGGCTGGCTACATAGGAAGTTTAGTTTTCAAAGTCCTTCTGCTCTATGGAGGAAAACTGTTCCCGGGTGGGTGTTAGCGCAGGAAGGTTGAATGCTGTATCTGTACACTCGGGCTATTGCACAAGTGTTGCTGTGGAGCTTTTTGAAAGACATGTGTTGCAACCCCGCGTCCTTGAGGGCTGACACTGAAGCACAGGATTGCTCCTGCACACCCAAGGATTTCTTCTAGGCTTTCCTACTAAGGAAATACCTTTAAATACCCTTGCGCTTCATGTTGTGACTGATGGAGCTAACATGGCTGTGTGATTACTGGATTCCCTGATCCATTGACAGGTTGACATGGGGGTGGAAAAGCTGGACGTGACAGACTATATCAGATTAGCTCTAAATGTGTAATAGACCTTATCACATGTATGGCAACCAAATGCAGTCTTCTGTAATGCTTTAGCCTGTTGTAGACATGGTTTAATCCGTGAAATGTGAGAGCTTTTCTTTCCCCTTCATTAAAAGAGAAGAGAGCACATTGCATTTTAAAACCCTGGTGGGGTTTACTCTAGCCTTGTTTGGAAATACTGTATCACTGCCTCAGGTTGATACCATGCTTACATTGTGTCCATGCACCCTTGTTTTAATTTCATTGCTACCTTGGGATATGTTTCATACACTTAGTTTTTGCTAGGAGACTGCCCAGATTTTTTTTTGTTTCATAAGACTACAGGTACCATTTAATTTTTCCCTTTCTTGTTGGTTACTTAGTGTAGTTCCACTAATTCCTGGACTTCTGACAAAATAACATCATCAGCTATTAAGAAAAACTCAACTGCTTAAATAGTTAGCTGTCAAAAACAGCATCACAAATACCTGCATGTGCATGTAAATCACAATTTATAGAAAACTGAGTGTTGTTGGAGAAAAGTTTCATTACTAAACAGATGTAGAACTGGGTTAGAAATAAATGGAAATAAATGTTAGAAATAAATGAAAAATGCGGCTAAGGGTTTTTTATATCTTGTGAAAATGACCTATTTCTCACAAGCTAGTTATTCTTCCACTCCGTATTTTTAACTTCATGTTGAATTTACTATTTTCCCAATGTACTGTTTATCTTTGAACTTCTACATTATTTAACTCCTGTAGCCAGCACTTTTTTGAGTTGGAGGTGGTTTATTGATGTGTTTGTATAGCTGTAAGAATTTAGTGATACTGATGAGATGCAGAAGTGTTTATATTGGATTCTTAAAGTAGTTCTGGTGTCTTTTCTTATAAAGTACTTTACTGCTTATACTTGGTCCTTCGTCTGCATGATGCAGATGAGGGTTTTTTGGAATGAGATTGGAGATGATGAAACTTAGTTCAGTTGACTGGGGTATAGCACAGACATTCATATCTGAACAATAGGCTCTTGATTCCAAGCAGTAAAACTGTAGAGGTGAAGAGACACTGATACGGTGGTGAGAAAGCTGGCATCGTTCAGATGAAGGAGGAAAACTTCTAGGTTAATGGGGGAAAAAAAAAAAAAAACCCCTCATCACACAAGTATTATTGACAATGGGTAGATTCATTAATGGAATTTAAGGGGATGGATTCCGTATTTGGTTGGTTTAGGTGCAGTTTCCAGTTCTTACAGCTTTCATTTTCTGTGTATTTGGGTCATTAGTTTTACTAGTAACTACCTTAAATGGTTGTTTATTTCTTGGAAATAAACACAAGTTTAAAGAAGTAATTCTGTAGGAATTTAATAAATGTGAATGAGGCAATGATCCATGCTTACTGTTATTGAGATGTTATTGTATCTAGAACTAATGCAAGCAATCTGACTTTAGTGGTGGCTTGGAATATTTTTTCAGGCTTCTCTGTGTAGCTGGGATAAGCACACAGAGTGTGGGAAATTTCGTAAATTTTCATTGTTATGCAGGAAATGAGGTTACTAAACACTTGTTCATCTGTGCAAATGAAATTCCATGCATGTTTTGAAACTGTTTTAAAAGCCTGTTCTATAGCATATACATTTTTATATGTAGAATTCACATGTAGGTGCAAATTGACTTTTTTTACATGTTTGGAGGGGATAAAAGACGTCTCTGACTAATGTTAATGTTTGTCCTCACTAAAATTTTGTGGCTAATTGCATGCGTTTGAATTTTTTCATAACAGGATGCATAGCAAACAGTTGTGTACAGGTATCTCTAGGGACAATGGAATTCCCTCTGGTCAAAATAGGTGTGTATATTAGCTTGAGAATACAATGAAAATGTTCAAAATAGGCTTCACTGTACGTGACTTTTATTTGGCAGATTATAAATGGCTCATCAATTTCATATATCTTACCAGATCACATTCAGGATATTGATTAGATAATTTTTACTTGAGAATGATCCAATTTTTTGCAATTTCAGCAGTCTTCATGGCCAGCTATTTTTCAAGTGTTTCAATATATAATTTAAAATTTTATTGTACCTATAATTTAAAAATGTCAACAGTAAACATTAAGGACTTTTTTTTTAAATGCATCATGTAAGTGCATCCTCTGCAAAAGACCTCCTGTATCATAGAATCATAGAATGTGTTGGGTTGGAAGGGACCCTTAAAGGTCATCTAGTCCAACCCCCCTGCAGTGAGCAGGGACTTCTTCAACTAGATCAGGTTGCTCAGAGCCTCATCAAGCCTGGCCTTGAATGTCTCCAGGGATGGGGCCTCCACCACCTCTCTGGGCAACCTGTTCCAGTGTCTCACCACCCTAATTGTAAAGAACTTCTTCCTAAAGAAGATCATATGATCCTGCGATGTTTTTCAAAAACTCATAATAGAAGGAAGTGCATTTTGGAGTATATCTTGAATACAGAAAAGCTTTAAAAATGTTTCTTTTGCTACCTTTGTAGCCTTCTTGATTTTTCCCCTCTACCCTGAATGGGAACTTGAGCAAGTGGCTTTCCACCTTCGTGCTGTCTGCTGTGTTGTCAGTCCATCTATGTAGCTGCTTGCACAGCCACGCAGGGGCTCTTAGAGGTAATACAAATTCTCATCTTTGTAAGAGAACGCCCAGTTCATACGTACCAATGTATTTACACCTGTAAGAGCAATTTTTATCTGTCTTTTTTTATGCTAATCAGCTATAGAATTTGTGGTAGAAGTACTGCTCTGCTTTTAAGCCCTCTGAGTTTATGAAAACTAACAAAACATGATGGCTCCTGTCTTTCAGTGAGAATGCTGGATTTGGTTGTGTGTGCACAGATACCATTCTGAGGAGATGGTAACTGTAGCTGATCACTACATAGCCTATTGCTAAGGACTGGCCAAAGTAAGGATTTCAGGATGGTCCCATAAATAGCTGGAGTCTTATCAACAGGGCTGCTATTTTTACAAAGGAGGAGATAGTGATTTGCTTTTTCTGGGAGGATGTGAGCTCTCTGACACTTCATAGTCACAGTGAGTTTCTTCCCATACTGTGTGGTTGTTTGTTTTTTTTTTTTTTTAAAAAAAGGGGGGGTGCAGAAAAAAAAGGAGCAAAGCATTGCCTTAAGAGAAGTCAGCCAAAAGTAAAAGCCACACAACATATGATACTTATTTCAAGCTTCCTCTGAAGCCTTAAGTAGATCTTTAGTTGTGAAAGAAGGATGTACTGAATTTTATACATTTTCGCACTTTCCCAGTAAAGTGAGCGCTAACCATCAGTTGTAAGAAAGACTATAATTCGTTACTAATACGGTTTTTCTGTCCAGTGACATTTTTGCCTGAGATAAAATGAATTCAGGGTGTCATACTTGCTATTTAAATAAAAGCAGTTCCTGGTGTTAATGCTCTGCATGTAGAAAAATGTTGTACTTTAAGTAAATATACAGTGTGAATAAAGGGGGAGGATGGAGGGGGCCCTTATCACAGTTCATACAGTTTCGCGTTTGAAGTACAATCCAACCTAACATTTAAAAATATTAAGACTCATGACTAAAAATTTAATTATAGTGTAATATGTTGTGTAAGTATTGGCATAAAAATACTGACAAGTCAGTATGGAGTCATTTAAATAATTACTAAATACTACATTTTCAGGAACTTGGAGGGGTTCAGGCAACAGACATTTTTCTTTCTGGATTCAAGTAGACCTGGCAGGTCTCAGTGCTGAGACTTCACAGGGAAGGCAGAGCAGCGGTGAAGATTTAGGAGAAAAGAGGGAGTGCAGTAGTTAGTGAAAGACAGATGTTTAAAACAAACCAACACCACTGGTGCGTTGTCCCCCCCACCTCCCAGAATACCCAAGTCAGAGATCTCATCCCTAGCCTCTTAGCAATAGAGTTTAGAAATGCAGTGCTCTTTCACTCGCAGTAAACCCAGAAATCTTTAATCTGGTGCTTGGTTTTACAGGCTTTTTGTGGCCCTGCCTACACAGGGGGCGTGACTTTCCCCAAGGAAAGCACAGTTAAATCCTGCAGCGTGTAAAAACACACAAATCCTGAGGCGAGGAAATCTTCTAGCTCTAAAGTCATTGTTCTCCAAAGGAGCTCACCTCTTATTTTTAGTTAATTCTGAAATTATTGCTGACAATATTATTACTTCTTTTAAAAGGTTAGGAGACTTACGTCATGTTGACCAAAGAAGCCTGTAATCAGCGTAAGAACAGTTTTATTCTAATAGCTGATAGTCTCCTAATTGGAGTCGGCCACTCCTAATATTAGTCAGCCACTAATTTAGTGGCACATTTTTTCCTTGTAGCCAATTTCACATGTAGCTTCAACTCACAGGAAAAGCAGCAGCATAGGAACTAAGGAATACTTGGAAACAAGTTGTGATTGTCTGTTTTTGTATTTGTAACCTGGAATTTCTGGTAAGACTTTGGGCTTTCCTTTCCCTCTCAGTTGTTTTTAAGCATCCATCTTAAAAGAATCCAGTTTAGTTCTTGCCTTCTCTTTCCGCCTATGTTCCTTTTAATTAAGTTAAGATACAAAGTACTTGCTTCTACTAGTTTTTAAATATTACTAATGTTTATAGACTTTAAATTAATTAAAGGTGCAATTTTAGCTCAAAAGTGTCATTTTGCCAATAAGTTGTTTTCAGGCCCCAGTACATTCAATGGAGTATGTAAAATGTGCGAGGGGTTAACTGCTTTGTCCGATTCCTCGAAGGCTAGCCATGCTTTCACAGACTAGCAAAATATTGTTGTGTTAGGAAATTAAATACCAGTATCTCCTCTCTTTTTTTAACTCTTCTTCCCAGTTGTAGTTAATCATTTGGGTTAGTCCTCAACATGTACAGATGTTATCTGTAAAACCTTGTTGTAAGGGGTGGGGAGAAAGCATAACAGATAGTGTGCTTTGATAAAAGGGGAAAGGCATGATGTACAGATACATTGTAATTTATTGTTTGGCTCTGCTGGATTTTAATATTCTGGCTTTTTATGCAATACGCATCAGTCGTTGCAAGTGAGCTACTTTAGGCTGTCAATTTGACAAATGGTACATTTTAGTTTTTAAAGCTTATTTGTAGCTTCATACTGTCTTTGAATATATTCTTTTTCTGTAGTGTGTCTAAGGTGCTTTACCATCACTTGAAATCTTTGAATATTCACAAATATTTTTGTTCAGTTTAGGTAATTCCACTGTACTGTTCTTACATCTTAAGAGACAAATCTAACATGACAGAGCACTATAGGCAATGTTGGATCCTCCCCCCCCNTACATTCTTATAGAATTTTGAAGGAGTCTGTCAAAGCCTGTACTTTTTGTGTACTATTCTTTGGCTTCTCACAACGATTGGTTGGTTATTGAAACACAAGTAGCTATTAAGATTGATCTTAGAGATAACTGCTTTAGTAGATGAAAGAAGCCTGCTCTCCTATGGGGAATTATTATGGAAAATCAGTCTAAAAGAAAAAATTGTCCATTTTTAAATTAGGTTCTTTTGTGTGTTACCAGTCACCAGGCTCTTCTTACTGACCTTGTTTAATGTTAATAGGCTATAGGTTCTGCAGTGAAAACATCTGTAATGGAGGTGCTGGTTTCCAGATGCCCAGTGGCTTCTATGGTTCTGTGATCACAATATGAAAGGAAATAAATTGAAATTCAGTCACTCCCAAAGTTCAGCGTAGAAACGGGTTGTAGAAATTCAGGTATGGTAAATGCCAGGCACTGTTTATTTTATGAGATTTATGGAATGTCCCTGAAAATAGAAAACGTTTGTTTTTGTTTTTGTTTTTTTTTTGCTTTGTTTTCTGTCTGATGCCTTTGGATCCTGATTTGGGATTTTTGGTTGTTGCGTTATGAAGAGAAAATTAATTTTGTAGATTTCTCCCCTGTTAATACAATTACTTTTACATGGTTAGAATTGCCTTTGTTGTTCTTCTGTACAATTGTAGCTTGTTTGCCTTTTCCTGGTGACATCAGTGAGTATCAGGTTATGGCTGGGTATGTCTGATAGCAGGTGAGAAGCTGATGCGCGCTCACTTCTGGCTGGGGAGAGCTCCGCTAAGTTTCTTCCTATAATACAACTCAGCATGTGGAGTGCTTCTTATGAACCCAGTTGTCTCTTGCTGTGTCTGTGCGCTTCCAGAGCAGGACTAACTTGTGCTCTGCTGGGTTGGTGTGTACAGAGAATTCACAGGTGCTTGTGAAAATCAGTGGAGAAGAGGAAAAAAAAAAGAAAAAAGGACAAGGTGTCTTAAACTTTTTTTTTTAAACATTTAAGGCTGCTTTCGTGCCTTGTTTCTAACTGCTACACTCTCTGGTTCCATAGGAGTGCAATGCTGAAGGTCCTGGTTGGCTGATGTGCCATGGATGTCTGGGTTAGCAAGGGAGCCGTGTATGTGGTGATACAGGAGCTGTATCAGCAGCTTCTGTCAAAACAGTAGCTTGCAAGTACCCCTAATCCTCCTCCTCATTGCTGATGTTTTGTTTGTTTGGTTTGGTTTTTTTTTTTGCTTATTAATGTTTAATCATCGTATTTTTCCTTATTAAACTATGAAAGCCATTAAAGTAACGTTAGCAAGAAATACTTGGGTCATCTCATCAGGCTACACTTTTTCCAGATCAGGATCCTGGCCATGAATTTCATGAGTATCTTGTATTGTAACAAAAGCTTCTTGAAAACAGTATTATTAGACCAGATAGTGAGGTAGTGTGTTACCTACTCATACCAGCAGCATGATGTCTTGGCTTCACGGTTCAAGCTTATTTTTGTCAGAGGACAGTGTCTGTGTATCCAAAATTGGTAGATTTTTGCACCACTGACTTTTTTTTTTTTTTTTTCTTTTTT
>VYZM01012497.1:32499-44868 GCA_013398915.1 Dromas ardeola
TGTTTATAAAAAAAAAAAAGTGATGATGGAGTATTGAGTGATGTTGTCGTGTCGATTTTTTTTCTTTTTCCCCCAATTCTGATGTTGGAGAAAGGGGAAAGTTAACTTTAGCAACGCTTTTTGAGTGATATGTGGTTAGTCAGTTTTGAATCTCTTCTGCATAGGAAAATTCTTACGTGGCTTGCTCTCTGCAACCACTTTTTTGGTCCTCGCAATGTAAATCCAGATGGAGTGTGAGAAGGCTTTAGCAAATAAGGGGTTGCTCTTGGTAGTGACTCTGTCCTTCAAAGAACTCTCCTCAGGATTAAGAAAACAAGATGGTTGTATGTGTGTCTTCCCTTATTTATCTTGTGTATCTTCTGGCTGGGTCCCATTACGTTTTGCTGTACAGCAGAGCCACACTGACATTTTATATTACCGCAAGTGATCTGTGTTCTTTCTTCTGTGCTAACAGATAAGAAAAAACTAACTTAAGATATCAGATATGATATGGAGTAAATATTGGCATTATAATCAATGTTTGATGCTTAACATTTCTAATACTAAGCAGAAAAACATGTAGTCCATAAAGGACTGAGGCATTTTTCTAGTACCTTCAGCTCTGTACGGAGACAAGCAGGAGCTTAGCTAAGGCAGGTGTGATCCTGCAAGTGAGAAGGCTGAAAACCTTGTCTGTAGGTGTCATTCTAGAGTCCCAGAGAAAAAGAAGGTGATAAAGTATGGAAGGACTTGTTTCACTCTGCAAGGTGAGAGCATATGATCATCTTGAGGTAGCTTCTTGTGTCTTTCAGGAACTAAATACGGAAGATTAAAAGGAAAGTTGTATTTGTGTTTGCAGTATTGATAACTATGGAAAATTAAATTTAATCAGAGTACTTTATTTCGTTAAGATTTTTACAGCTGAATGTTTGGAACTCGATGAACTGGCTATAAAGATTTTGTGGGAGAGGTTTCTTGTAATTGGCTCTGGGGTACATGATCAGAGATCAGAATTTTTTTAATAACAGATTTGTTTCCTTCTTTTTCTGCGTTTGTTCAAAGGGTGCAAATAGTAACATGAGGTCAGGTTTCCCCGTTTCCTTGCCCTGTCACTAAGAACAGCACCACTAGCAGTATCGTACTCTAGAAGCCTGGTTACAGTTTTGGGTATGAAACAGACTACATTTTCAGTAGATCTTTAGTTTTTATCAATTTTGCTTGGGCAGGTAACGCAGAATAAATTGTTCTCATCTGTGCTAAGAATTTCTGAAAAATAAGACAAAGATGAACTGATCACAACTGCCCCTCTGGAACTCTAGAATATTTTGGTGTGCTTCCTGTAGCACTTAAAGTGGTCCTACGCGGGCAGTGGCCTTTTGATGGCCAAGTTGCTGTTGTTTAGCCCAGTCTATGTTGGTAAAGGCACCGGCTCCTTGGACACTAAAGAATCCAAACGTCTGTTGTGAGTTTTACAAGTGTAACTGAATTCAGTAGCGTCAACTTATTCTCAGAATTTGTAAAGATTTGTATTTCTTT
Source organism: Dromas ardeola (assembly GCA_013398915.1). Lineage (NCBI taxonomy): Eukaryota > Metazoa > Chordata > Aves > Charadriiformes > Dromadidae > Dromas > Dromas ardeola. The sequence continues at coordinate 34,015 of VYZM01012497.1, forward strand.
TCTTGGGCTTAGCTAAACTCAGATCTTGAAGTGTCTGTCCTCTTCATGAGAGCATTTCATAAGTATAACGTAGAGATGTGTTAAATTTCCATTGCTCATGCAAGAAGGAGGTTTATTTTCTCACTAATTTTCCGGCAGTGTTCCTTTTCTGATGCCCTAGGATAAGGCATGAAGCTCTATTGGCCCAAGAGGAACCCCTTCCCCAGTATCCTGAAATTTCCCTGAAGTCTGTGCTTTTGCTGTTGCGTTGTGTTCTCATGTGGTGTTTTTAAACAAAAAAATAAACCAAAAAAACCCCAAACTAAAAACCTCAAACTAAAAATCCCACCAAACGAAATAGAAGACCCACTACCATGAAAAAACAACAGCAACAAAGACATAAAGCAAAACCAAAAAAACCCCAGAACAACACCTATGCAAAAACATAATCAAACAAAACAAAAAAAACCAACCCCACACCCAAACAAATAAACCAACCCCCCAACAACACTGTAGTCCAGCAGATTGTGCTTCTGCTTTGTGATGAGCCTCCTGCCACTGGGTGGAATCACCTCCACCAGGTGAGCTTTCTTTGTCTGCGTGGCCATCTCCTGATGAGGTGGTGGTTCTGTCTGCACCTAGGTACAAAATATTTCAGGATGAGCCTCAGAGAATAGCTGCAATGCTAAAAACTGTGGTGGAAGTTTAATGAAAAATCTTTCCATTTTTCAAAAGTGAGCACTTCGGTGTTGAAGACTGGGGCTGGTTAATAAGGCTATTGGTAGCAGGCTCAGTTATTGTTGGAAACTTTGGTTGCTGTCCCTCTGTGAGGTGACCTTTAAAAGACAAGCCCAACACAGAATTTTGCTTGAATGTTTCTGCCTGGCAGCTATTTTTTCTTTTAGTCGCAGCATCTTGGAAGCATGAGAAATACCCGAATTGTAAGTACTCTAGAAAAGAGAGCCTAATATGTAAAAAAGGGTTGTGTTGTTTTGGTTTGGTTTTTTTTAATGACTGATTACTAATTTTCAGTGTATTCCTCTTAGCGTTTTATGTGTTGTTCTAGCACAGTGGTCAAATGTTGACAGTTTAGCCTGTGATGAAAAACTTTCCACAAAAGGGGATGGAGATACTTGGTATTGTAACATAAAAGGTTGTTACTCCAGCTATGAGAAAATAAATTGTAGATTTGAGGTAGTCTATGTGAAATTCAAAATACTGCTGGGTATTTTCCTTTTTGAAAGGCACTGAACTTCCTAAATAAAATTGACGAAATTTTACTATCTGCCGCTACTTTGTGATCATTCAGCAATCTGTTGCACAAGGAGGAGTGAGAGGAATGTTGGAATACGCTACTGATGGAGAATCCTAAAGAAATGGTAGTTATAAGATGCTATATAAACTCATTTTGGTAATCTAAAAAAATCACAAGAATTGCCATGAAAGATGTTGGTGTCTTCTTTCCAACACTTATGTTTCTTCTTCTAACGTTAAGATTTAATAGCAGTTATGAAGTGGGAGACTTCATGCAGATTTGCTCAAAAATGCAGAGCCTCTTTTTGGAAAGAATTGAAATGATACATATCAATAAAGGAAGAGAGTTAATTTTGTATATGTATAGTCCCTGAAGTTGTATTTTTTTTGACGTGTAGTTGGCAAAGTCCAGTTACCTGCAGTGTGTCCTACTGAAAATTAGCAGAGCTCTATTCCCCTTTTTTTGCCAAGCTAATCTTATTTAGTATTTTATCCTGATCTCAAATTGGAGTTCTGGATTTGTAATGGATATAGTTTTCCCTGTGGCAAGAAAATTTGATGCAAGTACACACTATGATGACTTGTTGAAGAATCTTTAATGAGAAAGCTTAAACAGTCAAATTTATGTTGCTAATTAAATAAGCATCAACAGAAATTGAGGAAAAATGTTGAGAGAATGTATTTTATAAATATTCTTATTTAAGTGTTCAAGTGTTGCATGTGTTTTCACTCCAAAGAATCAAAATGATACTACGTTTATATAAGGCATAGAGGTTGTGAATTAGTTTAGCCATAAAAGTTAACTTACTTTCACAGAAGGAGGGGATTAATGACCTTTTGCCTTACTAATGTTTTGTTCTGATATAAATGGGTGTATACCTCTTTATTTAACAGTATTGAGCAGGTATCCATTGAAATTATATCCTCTTCTGCAAGTGACCGTCCTTGTAGGACTCGTCAGAATCTCTTCCTGCTGTTGCAGGCTGCAGCTGCTTTGAGAGGTGTCTCCTGAGCTGTAGGACAGAGCCTCTGGTCGGCCAGGTGCATCTCGTTGTATCCATGTCAGTAAGTTCTCTGGGGAAGTCTTATCACCACTTGTCTCTGGTGACAACCTATAGCTATAATGCATGTGAAACAGTGTGGCAATGAAAAGTGTTTTAGGTCAAAAAATAGGCAATCCATGGCCCCATTGTTTCATCTGTTGACAGAGCAGTCATTTCATGAAATGAACTACATAGCTGAGAAAGAGGATGGTCACAATAAGGGAACAGAATAATAATGCACAGAAGTGGTTAAGTAATTTACCTTTAAAAATGATCACAACTGTGTCCGTTAAGAATTACTACATCTCCAAGCTAGTATTATCCCACCTCCCTGTGTGTGTGTGATGGCTGAGATTTCTTGGGTTTTAAGTTGCAGCATCTTAGATGTCCTAGTGGTTTCCATTGTGCAGAGCTAGATGGAGCTATAAGATCTTCTGTAAATAGGTACAGTGCTAGGGACTCTTCTTCCAAGTTCTCTTTTTTTCTGTGTTTCACTTTGGGCTGGCTTTGTCTGTTGAAGAGTTATGATGAGTAAGCACATGTTATAGCCCATAAATGCTCAGTAAGTGAAGAGGCACTGTTTAACCAAGCCCTCGTAAGTAAGTAAGTATGCCATAGCCAATGGGCACCCTACTTGAAAGGCACAATTTTTCATCTGAAATTTGCTCCTTCGGGCAATGAAGGTGTTATTAAAGCTGACAGCTGAGTTGTCATGAAGGCATTGTGCATCAGGCCATCAGTGATATTGGAATGTATTGTAAAATGCAATTGACCTGCTGAATCTGATGAAGATCTTGTAATCATGCAAGGGTCAGGGTAGCTTACCTGATTATCTGTGTCCTGCACAAGTACAAGGATGTGATAATTAGTAGCCATTTTTTAGTAGTACCTGGGTGTGTTAACTTGCAAGTATGTTTTCGCCATTATTTCCTCTTCTTGTCATAACTGTGATGTTGCTTTGTGCTGCCAAAGCATGAAATATAGGAAAATAACATATGAGATGCTAAATGTTTTGTTTATTGCTTAAATAAGAATCTTATGTATTGGTGAGATAGTTTAATAAAGGTCACCTTTGAAGTAGTTAATTGCAAGAAATTACTGTGTTGGATACTCTAACTGGATTGCTCAGGTCCTTAGCTGTTAACGTATGCAGATAATCACGATGGTAAGCACCACAATTTGTTAAGTTTTCAAACACCACTGAAATCAATTAGACATTTTGCGGACTACTTGAGCTCTCAAAATATTCTTATTTCTCCTTATTTTTTATTTTCCTTCTATCTAGCTGTCATTTTGACTTTGTGGGGGACAGGCATGTGGACTGCATGTCCTTTGTAAAGGAATAGAAAAATACTTTCTCCATTCCAAATTTATGTGGTTTGAATATTGCAAAAGATGCTATCTTGACAGCCCGGAGGCTGAATTTCTATCTGTAGAAAACAGACAGCACCCCAGAGAATGGTAGTGCAAAGTTTTATCTTTTCCATGTGGTGCTTATCAGCCCTGGAAGTGACCATCTTGAATGAGGTAGCTCAGTCTTCAGTCGGTCTACCGGCAGTAGACCATCAGTATTGACCTCTTTATGCGTATGCTCATCTGGAATAGTAAATTGGCATTGTTAGTTGGTCAGGAAGATAGGAATTGCTTTTCTGGATCAGCTGTTCTTGTTTGTGTCTTCCTTGACTTTTGGATAGTGTTCACATGAGTACAGTGTCTGATGAATTTTTCCTGATACTGCTGCACTGTGGCAATGTACTGCTCGTATTTTACAGACACGAAGTACTGTTGAGCAGGTGGTACTTGGAGTTGCATAAGACATCATGTAACAGGACACTGAACAAAAGCCAGCATTCTAGGATCCTGTTTTATATATCCTGATCCTCATCAAACAATTATTTTTCCCTCTTTTTGGATTAAGATGTTTGTACTATTATGTAGGTAGTGGTTGGTTTGTGTCATAAAGTACGTAGTATTTATTACATGTTTTCATTCTTTTACAGAACTACAGATGTTTTATTCTGTACAGATTTCATATCCCACTTCAAAGTTAGTCTGTTAAATCTTTAAGGTATTTACAATAATGAATGGAGTATAAAACAATTAAAAAACCTTTAAAGACATTTGAAAAACTTCTGTTGCACTTTATTAAAACATTACAGTATTATAGGTCATACATCATAGCTGTATATTAGTTGATTGTTGTATGCAAATATTACAACACTGCAACTTTAGTGTATAAGCTTCTCTTGCTTAATTTGGATTGATGCTCCACTGCAATTTTGTATGTATATGAGAAGTCTCAGCTAGTCTCATGTTTTCTGCTGTGTGAATAAAAGCCATCCAAGAAGCTCAGCTGTAAATTTCAACATGGCAATATATACCAGTGTGCTTTGACAGACCTTTTGTATGGATAGCTAAAGCCATAACCACAAATACAAATTTTCTGTGGTAGAAGTGATGGAAATCTGAGCACTGTTCTAGGTTGTTGGAGATGGATGTGGCTGTGGTTGTGCTTCAGAGGTGTGGTTGCGTTGCGCTCAGGTGTACTGATGCGGTGACTTCATAGATGAGATTTAAGTTGGTCTGTTGTAGCTCTGTCTGGCTCTCCAAGTACATGGGTAAGAGCTAGGGCAGCAGGGTCCTTTGTTGAGTATGTATGTCTTGGATTGTGGACAGAGGCTGAGACCTCTGAAATGAATGGGCACCACTTGCTGTTATTTGAACTCTATAACTGCTTCAGAATGCACTTACAGTGGTGTCTCATTGGACAAGTGTTTGCATTCGTGGGAGAGTATTTTTCTAACTGTAAGTGCTTGTGTTAGAAGACTAGTAAATCAGGTTCTTTGAAAGGGTTGCTCGAAGAGTTGGTTACTTTAGGCAGAGATCTTAACCCTAGCATTTAAAATGTGATGTATAAAGTGGATGATGTGGATTGTCTGTAACACTGGTAGCTGAAGCTCTGGAATAGCCAATATTTGGTTGTTTTTTTTGTTTGCTTTAAATTTTATGAGGTCTATAACTTGGTGCATGTATTGGTTTTTTGCCTTTGAAGTACTCAGAAAAATGCATCTTCCTTAGTAAGACTGGCCAAGCCCTTAGAACATGCCTAGCTGAAGTTACCCACCAGATTCCCTGTTTAAGCACCTGAATATGATTTTATATTTCTGTAAGGGGAGAGAGCAGCAGTGGGACTTGTGTTCTTCAGGCACTTCAGTCTTTTGAGCTCTGAGGATTTGCCGGGTGTGGTTACAGGTAACTGACTTCAGCCCCTGATTTTTTCAAAAGCTTGACATAGTCATTAGGACTCATCTTATGACCTCTTATTCCTCCTTATTGAAGGTGGTTCTGTGATGCCTTTCTGTCATAGGAAAGATATTATAAGGAAGTCATTATCAAAGAAATGTACGATGGGGTGACTGTTTTAAGAAAAACATTTGTAGTCCTTTTTCCTTTATAATAAATGAGCACTCTAATCTGAGTAGAAAGGAGTAATTGGTGGGTGCTGATTCTGTCTTCTGTTGTTCCTGCCCTGTTCACATCTGTATGTAAGAGTGCGTACTATAAACCTTCTATTCCTGTAATTTTCATTGCACCAAAAATTGTAATTTAGTTGTTTGTAAAGAAGTAGAGGAAGTGGTAACTGATAATGCTATAAAATTATGTTCTCTCTCAAGTTAAAAATAACAAAAATAAATAAATTCAAATAATAATTTTCACGTGTTGTTTAGAAAAGAGGATATGTATACACCAGTACAGATAATTTGAGTTCCAGAGTTTGTCATCAGAATTTGCAGAGGTACAGCTCTACAGTAAAGAGGTTTTGACGGGATGATTAATAGCTTGTAGTGGGCTTCAGTGTGTTTGGATTTTAGCCTCAGGCTCTTTTGTTGGGCCTTACTGTCATGGTGAACAGGCTTCTCTTGGTGCTTAAAAGACAAGGCAGATTAAACCAAACAAAAATAATCTGTAAATTGGATGTTGAAAGAAATCTTAAATCTTGTCCAGGTAAGAGTGTACACCACGTGTCCGTCCCCCCTCCGTCCCCCTCCCCCCCAATTGTTAAATGATTCATTGCTTCAAAGTCCACTTCAGATAGTTTAGAGATGAAAAGCTGCAATTTAGTAAGATTCTTTTGCAAAGGGTGGTTGTGTATAAAGTAGAGCACTAGCAGAAAAACCACCTCTGGAGGGGTAGCGATGAGGAACCCCAGTTGCTCTGTTTTCTCACAGCAGAATTTGGGCAGATGTATGGTTTGGCCACAATATACAAAGAAATGTAAGATGCTGTAAAGCTATGTTTACTCGCTGTTTTAGTGATATCCTAAATTGTACTTGTCTGAGAAAGAAGGCACATTAAGCCTGGCATTTTATACATTTGTGCATATTCTGTCCGTGTATCTTGAAGTTTGTTTTTTTGCAAGTTGTCTTCATGCTGGAGTGAAATTTGTGATATGATGTCAGATATCTTTCCAAGATATCTTAGAGGAGCACAGCTGGTCATTGCATTATCTGAAAAAGCAAAATGATTGAGGTGCTGGCAGGGACGTGGGGGTAGGGTGGTGGGAATGTACAGAGGGTAAGCGGGTAACGGGTCTTTTCATGTCTATTGATGAAGGAAATTCATTGTATCATTTTAACAAGACGCCTATGCTTATTTTTCTTTAAATACTAAGGCTGGAAAAGAAGAAAATTAGAATTTGTTCATTGGCTATTTGTTTCCATTATGGAAGAGAAATAACAGAGAACAGATAAAAATAGATAATCAGCAAAGTGATTTACTGCTGCATGACTACTCCTAGATTAATGTAGGGATAATGTGCTGTCTAGAGCTGGGAAGATGCTCAGAGGAAGAGTTAATGATACTTTATTAATAGTTAGCTTTTATTTTGTATATTCCTACTGTCAAGCTTCATTGTTGCTATGATTATTTGTGCTGTATATTTCTTTTAGAGATGAAGAAATCTGCTAAAGTCTTTCTGGGGTGTGTGTGTGTGTGTGTGTATGCATACATCGGTCCCTCTGTCTTAACTTCCATCCTCAGAAAATGTTCTGTCATCTACTTTGAACAAAGTTTTCTGTTTTCAGCAATGAATCCCTCCCTTAGTCATGAGATTGACTTGCCTTTAAATGATATTTAAAAAGAGAAGAAAGCAGCGTCTTTATTTGCTTTGTAATTTTCCTGGTTGATGGGGTGTACCATCATGATTGGAAGTATTTCTCCAGATTGCAAAAAGTGACAAACTTCCTTCAAGTCAAAGCTGAAATTCCCATCTCCTGAAATGTGTCCCACAGCTGTAGTTTGAAGATAAGACCAATTATTGTGAGATATGCACTAATGTGTTTTGAGAGCTGGCAACTCCTTCAGTAAAAGACTCCCTTCTGTCTCTTACGACAGTTTTCAGTGGGAGGGAGGAATTGGGTGGGAATCTAAAAAATTTCCTATCTTTATGAAAGATCCTTAAATGGAAAATAAAAACTACTATAATCCATATAGTTTTTAAAATCTCAAATGTTGTCCCTTATAATTATTGAGCCCTAGTTTCTGGTATTTGAACGTTAGCAGTGTTGGATCCCCTCTTTAGTGAAACTGCATACTGTTCAAATGCATTCAAAAAAATCTCTGTTGTGCATCTTTTGTAAGGGCATTCAAGAGAGCCAAGTGATCAGAGATCTATTGGAATGGATCAACCAAGTTGCTTTAGGTAAGGAAACAGGTTTCTCCCTGCAGCATGTCTCACCCTCCAGAAGGAAGGATCGCTGGCTTCTCAAAAGGTTGGAAAGACCATCTGGTAGGGATCCAGGTGTACCAGTAGGTTCTCATTGATGAAGTTCTGATAGGACCGTAATGCACTTCCAATGATCTGGGTCTATGTGCTGAAGGGCTTTCCGCACTGATTTTTAAAAGATGAAGATGAGAAATTTGCCTAGAGGCTGCTGTGCATTGTGAGGCTAGGGAACCTGAGCTCTAGAGCATGGCTGTCACTGGGCTTCGTGGTTGCCAGTACCAGATGAATTAAAGAAGGATCTCTGCCAGCCATATACAAAGGCCAGGCACAGTGCATGTTTAATTGGACACATACTGATGTTGAGCAGGGATTTTGGTTTGCAGAGGGAATGACAAGACTGTGTGCTTACAACAACCAGTTAAACTGCACAGTGTTTTCTTTGCCTTAATAGGAAAAGATGTGGTGATTGTGTAACTATTTGGATGCGTTTCACTTCTTATGTGCAGTAGAAAATCCCAGCTGGAGATAAATTCTTCTCTCTGTAGAAAGGAAGGGTGTGGGCTATTACCTCCTCTTACCAAACTGCTAGCTGCCTTTTCTCTTCTGTATAACTTCCAGCTGAGACTCTTTTTTTCCTGAATGCTCCCTTGCTACTTTCATACAGGGCATTCAGAGTAGTGTAAAAATGAAGGCTGATGTTGTTACTGTGAGGTGTGGAGGCTTAGAGGAGATGTTAAATGTTTCATGTAGCTGTAGGACATTAATGTAGTTGTATCTTCTGTGCCTCCGCCTCCTTTGACTAGTTGCCTGAGTGTTCCATGCAACATTTTGGGGAAGACAGCAAAATGCATATTTTACAAGCAATCAAGTAAAACTCACTGTTATTTTTCAGAAATTTACAGCCAATGTATAGCTGCACACCAATTACTTTCCCATGGGCAAGTTATCTTTAAAATAAATAAATAAATTTGCATAACTCTATAGGGAATAGGATAACTGATGTAATAATTATTTAGGAGCAGAGCCAGCATCCTGCAATTACTTTAAAGCACATGTGCTGCAATGTCTCTCTGTATTGATATGCTTCTTGTGACATCCTTCTTCTGACACATTCAATTAATGTATTATCATCTTCCTATTACAAAAAAAAAGAAATAAACCCAGTGACTGAGGTAGAAGCAAAATAGGCTGTTCACTTACTTAACAAGAATGGTTAAGTCTTTTTTTGAACCATACTGGAAGTACCTTTGCTGCATGAGTTGACCTCATATCATTGCAAGGTATTGATTATACATATGCCTGTGGTTGGCTGAGAGCAAAAAGGTTGCAGCGTTTCCTTCGGCGAGGAAGGCGTAATGAGATGGATGTGGTATTGATTAGAATTTTCAAATTTGTCTAGTATCATGGTCTGCATTCCCCATGCAACACATGTGGCCGCTACCAGCCCAGAATGGGGGCTTTCCTCGTCTTCCTCTTGAATTTGTTTTGTTTAAAATACTCTGAACAGATGACAGAGCAAAATACTGCTACTTTAATAGAATCGATACTTCCACGTGGGTTGCATCTCCTGCTGACTTTCTGTAACTTATTGTCTGCTTTAAAGGTGCCATTTCCTTCATTGTTTAAATTGTTTTATTTTTTTAGTCCCTTTTAAAGAGCTATATGTCACAAAGGAAGATGGTGATTAAGCTGTAAAACTATGACATGAGGCAGTTTCCACTGGGTTTAGAACTATGGTGTCTCTAAAAAGTTAGCTTCTTTCCCAAAGCATCTGTATGGAGGGGATCACGAACTGTTAGTGAGCTCTGGCTGCTGCACTGGCTGTTATGGTCCGTAACCGCTGGCATGCTTGAAGACTGCCTTCACACTCTCCAAAACTATAGAGCGGCTTGAAGCAACGGACAAATGAGAAACTGTAGCCAGATGGTTTGTATGCATAAGCTATCTTCACGACTACAGCCAGAAACGAATCTCGTGTGCTGTGTATGTGTGTGAGTGTGTGCAGAATGACACCTCATGGTACGGTTGGTAAGGTGCCAGGTACAGCGTGTTAAGCACGTTCGTACGTCTTCATACGTCTGTGTAGGAGATGCTCACCTCAGCTTGGTGCTGAGAACTTTTTTCAGCTTGTTCAATGAGTGGAGTTTACAATGAGAGCACTATGACAATTCCAGTTCTGTGTTGTAGTCGTGGTAATTAATATTTAGCATGGTATCTAGTAATTTTCAGCCTCAATGCACTTTACAAACATTAATTAATTGTCACAGCACCCCTGTGCAGTAGGTAAATGATTTCTTTACTGCCATTTTGTAGAGCAGCCTGGAGCCCTGCGACTTGCAGGCTCACTGGGTCTCACTTGGTGATTGGTAGCTTAATTTTTTGAAAAGTTCTTTAAGTTAGCATAACTTGTTATTAATTCTGGGTAAAAGCAAAGTCATCGATAGATTATTATTGCATCAACTTCAACAATACTGTGTTTATTCTAGACCCCATAGACTACATTAGAAAGTAAAAATTGAAGAGCCTAATTATTTCAATTTTATTTTACCTATTCTTTGGATGCTATGCAGTCCTCATCTTACCTTTTGTTGTGGTGGTGGGAGAATTATTTGGAAGAATTTCATCGAGGCTTTTCTGTGGCAATCTTGCCCCTGTTGACTTGTAAGAGTGCACTTATTTTCCTGTAGTTCCAGTCTTATTTGTAATACTCTGTGAGTATGTTGAGAACTGGCTTTGGACATACGTTGCCCTATGCCATGTTCCGCGGAACCTGAAAGTGGCAGCGTAGGTGATTGGTACGGGTGAAGGCATGCATGCTCGCTGCATTGTTTTTGTAAATGCTCTCCTCCCCCC
>VYZM01012497.1:44882-85466 GCA_013398915.1 Dromas ardeola
CCCCCCAGTTTATACAGTTTAATGGGAATAAAGCCATTCAAGCACAAGTGTTGCTTCTGTATAAATCTTGGCACGCAGACCGTTGTGGCTGTGTTTCTAGCTGTTACCTTTTGCTTTCCGCTATATTGGTCTCAAGTAGAACATTTGACTGAAAACTTTCAGCTGCTGCTGCAAGACTTTACCCTGGTAACTGTTTCTACTTAGAGCTGCTGACAACTCATGAAAGCATTTGAAAAACATTTTGCTTACAGGAACAATTCTGCTGACATATTTTTCTTCCTATCTTTTTATTACTAGTAAAATTTGCATGAAAACAGGTCTCTATTTATTAAGAGTTCACAATCCTCAGTTTGACAGCGTAATTAGAGCGGCGTTCAACTTGCACAATGGAGCTAGAAGAAACTCACTTGATTTCCCTGTGAACCTGAAACTTCAGGCCCTGTTTAATGATCTTAAAACCATTTTGACTTAATCCATGCTTTGGACTGTAACCAAGGCAAGATACAAAATGAAGTGTGGCAGACAGTAGAAGGCTTTGTATGTGGAAGGCAAAACTGAGAAGACTCATGTGAGAGAACCCTCCCCATGTCTCCCCAAGCCTAATGGAAAATGTCAGGTTCTGCCCAGTTCTAGTCCTAATGACTCCGAACCTGATCGTCTTCATGGCCCTAATTATGATGCTGCGGTAGGCTCAGATACTGGGCAAGGAATAAGCAGCAGGAGTAGATCAACTCTGAGCAAATGTCTCATTACGTTCAAGTGATCGGTATTAAAACTAAAGAGGAGGGGAGAAGCAGAAACACACTGCTAAAATAGAATCTAGAGTAGCAGGATTTCCCTGTGTTTATCTTTATTTATTGCTAATTCTTTGTGTGAAGCATGCACCTACCTTGGCAGTGCAGCATTTTCATCTTTCTTCCTCCTCTACAGGCTGTTTTGCAGCACGGCTGTCTGGTTTTTTACCTGGGAATCAGCTGTGTGAGGCTGGGCTCGGGGCTTTACAGCAGACCCATGACCCTTCTCATTTTATGAAACAGATATTTGATGGTGTGCAACTGGGTTTCATCAGCTCTTTACTGAAAGGATTTATGAATTCAGACATATATGTTGTCTTCGTCTGAACAGTTTCTCTGTGTTACCGCCCTTTTGAGGTCTGGGAGTATTCAGGAGTGTGTTTTACTCCTCTGGCCCAAGTGAGTAGCAGCTGGCTAAAGTTTGTTTACTGCTCCAGCGATTTGGAAGCATTTATGTATAAAATTAAGAACAGAGTTTAGTTTTTTAAATTAAAAGTTTCTGCTGGTGTGTTTTAAGAAAGCAAGGTTAGCATTTATAGCTTCTGAATAATTTTATGGATTTTCATTATCTTCCTGTTTTTAACTTAAGCAGTAGTGAAACCAAACAGTTTTATTTTTGCTTAGAGGGTTTTTTGAGAAGATGATTCAGATGGTGTAAGTCAAGTGCTTTGAAATTAGTAATAATACTTTTGCAACAACACTAATGTATACTTCTAAACAATAGTCATATTTTATTTTCTCGAATGGTATCAAGTATTCAGTACAGTAAACATGTTAAATATTTATGTCTCTCTATAGATGGTATGGTGGGGTTTTTTAAGCAATATTCTAGAGTATCTTTCCTTTCCCCTCTTGCTGCATTTTCATTTAAAGAAGCAGCTTTTGTAACTTATACAGAACACCGGCTGTATTCGCTTTACAGCAAATGAACCAAGTGGAATCTGGTCCATCAAAGCAAGTCATTCACCATACAGTTTGTTCCCTGCTTTCCCAGGACTTGCATGAGCTGCTGGCCAGAGGAGTTGTACTGGCCAGCAACTCCCTCCTGCTCTTTTATATATGGTCACCGTAGCCCTCTCCTAAATTACCTTCTTATGCAATGAGGTTTGCTATCAGTTCTGATCAAGTGGCACATGTGCTGGTCATCGGATCAGAGAGGACTGAAATGTGTGTGCCATCAGTACAGAGCAAGCTGTCCTGGCCAGCTTGGTCAAGAAGGCTCTCTACTTGAAGAGACTAATCTGCAGGCACAGTAGCTCTGACAGTAACTCCGTAAGAAAAAACACCTATCTATATAGGTGTTATCTTTATGAAAGTTGTTTGATCTACACATGGAATAACGTGTTTCCATGCCGTTGTGGGCTGGTAGACTGTTAGTCCTCTGTGACTCATACTGTTCGACCATTCCGAGAATACCAACAGTTAGAACTCACCTCTTTCTCATTCGTGGTGTCTCAAAGAAATGTGGATGTCGAAGTTCAGAAAATGCTGTATAAATGTTTATTTTATTACGAAGAACTTTTTTTGTTTGAAAGAAAAAATATCTTTGAAAAGAATAATTATTAAAATTGTTAATTGATATTTCCAGGCACAGAAGAAGAAATTAAAGCTAGATCAGTGAGTGTTCAAAAGCAATTTTACATTTACATTTTCTGCTATCTGTGTTAGTCCATTGTGGGACAATGAAAAGAAATTTTCCTGGGCTAGTTTTTGGCACTATATATTAAGATGGAGTATGGCTTCATTAAATAATAGACCTATAAATGAACTGGAATGCTTTTAACAGCTCTGTAATATATAAAGTATGCCTCAGTGATAGATATAGTTTATATCTTGGTTTACTAGCTGTAAATGAGATTAATAGAGCTCTAGAAATAATGTTAGTTGCTTCTAGAGATGAAAGGGAATTCAAAAGATAATGACTACTTAAAGTTAAATTTCTTTGTACAGGAATACTACAGTAGACAGTGATTAACTGTGAAAGAGTCCTACTGTAATAAAAATTTGCAGAGCTATAATGTTTACAAAGATATTTCTAATTGCAAGGTTATCTCTGTATGTCTTTTGAGAAAGTTCTGTAAGGATTGACCAGGCAAATGCCTGTTACTCAGCGTCCTGCTGTTACCCTAAGGCACTCTTGGGGTGTTCTCAAATAGTATGCTCTAATTGCCTCTTAGAAGTGAAGCGAGACCACTAGCCTCATTTCTCATTCAAGGTTGTTTTTGCCATACTGTCTTGGATTAAATTCTTATTTGATAACCCCCAACGAAACTGTGCAGCACTACGTGTGTAGTGCTTGCGTTTTGCTGGCAGTTCCATTGTTTCCTGTGGCAGTGGTGCCCATGGGTATTTAAAACAAACAAACAAAAAAACCCAAGAAGAAAAAAGCAGTATTAAATGCCTATATATCAGCTTCATGTCCCTGCAGCTCCATTTGTTTGATTAGTATTACGGTGCTGTGACAGGGCAATGTATCAGAAGTAATCGATCTGATTAGTATGGAGATGATATAAACACAGATTGTATTGATGTTTAATAGCATGAGCACCCAGGTTCTGTAAACATAGATGTTGCATAGGCTATGTGAAAGGTCTCTAAAATGAAAACAGCAAATGCAGCAGATTTTTTGAGCTGAGTTATTTTTCTGCCAAATTTCCCAGCAAGTTATGAGTAGTTTGACTTTGCAGTGTTGGAGATAGTGGTCAGATGGGCCAGCAGAAATTGTTTTAATTGTTCTCTGAAATACACAATTTTTTCCCCAAGGCAGATATGAATCATGGTTTCTCAGGCTGCCTTATGTTGAGTCAATTACAACATTGTGTTAAATATTGCAATATTATTAGATATGAGAACAAACACTTTGTAATTCTGTTTGTAATAATAAGGTTATCTACATCTGTTATTAAAATCTTGATCTCTGTGTAATTTGACCTGATGAAGAATTATTCCTTTTCTGTAACTTAACTTGAGAAGAGATGTAAATAAGTAGCAGTAGAACATGCGTTTTTGTCTGATGTTCAGGTGAACGGCTGGAAGGAAATTACCGTGATTGAGGGAGCAGAATGCTGTATCGCAGTTATGTAAGGAACAAAGTACTTGCGTCAAGTTTCCCCCATTTCAGAAGTGATCCTTATGCTGTATCTGTTTTGGTGCAGGTTCCTTGATTGCTTAAGGTATGTCTTGAGGAGATCTCCAAGGCTCAGACCTTGTGAGGGGTTGGGTGCTTGTGCTCACCTGTGATGCTCCCTGTGCCGGGAGGGTTACAGGAGTGGAGCTGTGCCTCTGGGCAGGGTGAGCTGCTGCCACAGCGCTGGACCTTCCCGGGATTGCTGGGCTGTGGGGTGCCATCCTGCCTATTTGGCAGCCTTTTGGAGGAGGCACTTAATTTGGAAACAAAGACATTGACGAAAGACAAAGATGCATCTTTAAAGCAAAACCCAACGCGTCAACCACTTGCTTTCCTGGTTCAAGTCTTTGTCGCAACTAACAAAGTTCTGGCAGTGCCTTCATCCAGTGGCTTGCCTGCTCCACGCCTGCAAGAGCAGTGCTGCTGCCAGCTCCCTGCCCTCCATGTTCTGTGCGCTGGAAGGCTTGCTCTGCTGTGTGCAGAGCTGGACCCTTCACAGCAATCGCCAAGAATGATTTCTGAAAGTAGCTCATTGTTTGCTGCATGGAGTCCATTTGCTTTATTCCTGGTATCACCAGCAAATAAATAACCCAAACAAGTGATGTAGAATAAAACTTCACTCTTAAAATGGTACAGCGAAGAGGAGGGGTAGGGGGACGAGACGCCAGGTCGCAAGCTGCAGAACCAGCCCTAGAACCTGGATGAGGTTTTCTAAATTGACGTTTATGTGAAAGATGGAAAAAAGTGATGGTGAAGTCCAACACTTCAGACCGTCGTGAACGTAAAATGGTTTCAAATTAAATAAGCTTTCTTTCTAATGGCTGGTCTTTCTGTGTTCAAGGTCAAGAAGCGGAGCTTCTTAATTGTGAATTTCCCTCTTTTTATAGGCAAAGAAATGTGTTGTGTGATAGAGCAAAAAGGAATAGCTGTTACACTTTTCAGCGCATTATTTTCAGACTGAACTTGCTTGTTTAATTTGATCAGTTAAACAGAAAAGCATTCTTCCCTGTCTGCTTGGTATAGTTCAGTTATACAAAACATGAAGTACTGTTGGGAATTTTCCTTTTTTAATATGAAACATTTTGGATCAGATCACAACCTAATTTGTGCCAGCCGTCTGGTATCAAATTCAATTTGTGAGGGAGAAGGAGAGTTTGATTTACCCACTTGCTTTAAGATCATGGAATATATTTCATAAAATATGGAAGAATATGCGCTGCCTCGCACCTGTTTACACATGCAGTAGTAACTGCTGATTGTAGGTATTGCTGGGGATTAACAATGTGACAGTAGTGAATTTTCAATTCCATAGCAAAAGTATCAAACAATGTGTGTGCACGCAAAGGAGTTTGTCATTCATATGAACAGAAAATATTTTACTTCTAAAATAATATACCCTGGTAGAAGAGTCTGTTCCTTCGACGACTGTTTCCTTTCTTTAGCCTTAATAGAATGAAAACCACATTTAAAGATGGTCTGATTGGTCGTGTGCCCACATGGGATTCCTGATATTGATTCAACTCAGTGCCAAATTCCTCAGATGCGTACTGCAGTTCTTACGTGTTCTTTTGGGATCCCGTCTTACTGAAAACTTTGGAAATTGGTATTTCTAGTATCTAGTATTCATTTCAGTTACATTTGTGACAGTTTCCTTTTTAAAGTATTATTTATAACACATCAAAAAAAAAAGATTCAAAGGGGATTTTGAAAATCTAGATTGTCCTTCTGTTTTCTGCTTTCATTGTATTCTGTAATCAAGGCTCAGCTTCCAAAATTGTTGCTTGTTTGCATTCAGATTCTCTAATCTCTGAACTCTTCATGGTACTAGTGCCTACTGCAATGATGGCCTTGCTTTCTTTGGCAGTCAGGTCAGCCCATGTGATGTGATCACTACCTGTTGAAATTTAAACATTTGTGTAAAGCTGTGGTCAGCAGAACTCTTCTCAAATCGGTTTTTAGTAGTATTCTTCAAAAACAGTGGGATGGTGTTGGTTTTTGTAATGTCAGATGCTTGAAGGAGAGAGGACTATGTTTGTGATCTGCACGCTCAGTTCCGTAGTTATTAGTATATGAAATGCTAGTTAAGCAGCTTATGTCCCAATTCACTTATGATGCTGTCGCATTTTTGCAAGTGCCTTTTTCCTGGTTTCTCCACTTAAAGCAGCTTCTTAGAACTTAGTTGTAGATTGTTCAGGAAGGCCGCTACATTATTAAAAGTGAATGTTTTGAAAAATCTGCCTTCAAGAGTCGGTGCTGTAACGCTTACAGTTTCCCAAATGCTTTATTTGAAGAGGTGGTTACAACAGAGAAAGTAAAAATGAAACTGGAAGGGATTGTTGAAAAACTAAACGTTAAATTCAGTGAATGAGAAATAATTGCTTTTCATGTGGCTCATGAGTTTAGGTAAGTAAAGCTGTCTTTTAAATTTAACAATATCCTGAATATTTTTAAAGGAGTTCTCCTGTACTGTGTTGTACTATCTTGGAGTGGAATTATCTCTTGGCTGTGCTACAGTCACTCTCCAACATTGTCATGTTGGTTTTAGTGTTAGAAGTTGGAAGAAGAGACCTGTAGGGACCCTGCTCAGGAAGCCATGTAAGCGAGTGCTCAATGTCCTGAGCTGTCTCTGGACCAAAGAGATTTTGTTCATACGTTCGAAGCTGAGCATGTGTTCAGATGCCCTGGCAGTGATAAGTAACTCCTGAGTCTGACTCCAGGTTTTTTTTCACAGATCTCAGTAAATTGTTGTAAAACTGGGTGTGTGTCTGAGTGTGTTTCCAATTTAGTAAACCTTCTAGCATTTGGCTGGGTGTTAAGACTGCATCCGTGCTTCTTGCATACTTTTTTTTTTTTCTGACTAAATGCTAGACTTGTGGTGCTGGAAGTGTGTAATTGTTCAGCACTTACTTCCTCCTCCTTTCTTTAATTTGAGGATTTGTTTTGACAGCTAAAATTCTGGTGGTTTTCTGGTTTTCTGCTGCAGTAGAACCTACGAACAGATGTCGTAGCAGAATGTTTGTGTCCCCTTTTAAATAGTGAAAATTCAGTTTCTCCATTAACTCACAGTTTTCCCACCCAGATATTGTAAATTTTTTTAGATGATTGTGTATCGTCCCCTATGACAAATTTTGGTATTGTGGTTTAACGGCTTATTTAAAACTAAAATACTTAATACATTTTTATTTGCTGAACAATTAATTTCTTTATTAAAAAGATAGTTTTGGTGAGTGATCTAATGCATATTTTGTGTGTCTCTGATGGACTTTTCTTGAGTTGCTGTGATTAGTCTTTGTTTTGTAGCAGATTTTTTTATCCCGTGTAAAGAACTAATGAAGTACTCCATACTTGAAATACTGTGTGCACCTTGCTTGTCATATGTCTGTCACAGTTTTTGTTGTCTGGGTAGCTTCTAAACCAACGTTTTCTTTGCG
This sequence comes from Dromas ardeola, assembly GCA_013398915.1. NCBI lineage: Eukaryota > Metazoa > Chordata > Aves > Charadriiformes > Dromadidae > Dromas > Dromas ardeola. The sequence continues at coordinate 52,235 of VYZM01012497.1, forward strand.
TGTTTTCTTTTAAATAATTCTGCTTGACCCAATTCATGGGCTAAAATGAAAATTTGAGCATGGGGTAACTTTTCTGCAGATTTGCTGCTGGCTCTATTAACCAGTTTCTCATGCTGTCAGCTCCGTTCTTACTCAAACTTACACTGGTGTGCAAATTTATGATGTAAAATAAAGTTGAGATGTTGTTTTTCTGTGGGTGAATGTCAGTGGGATATCGTATTTTGTGGAAGCTCGTTTGGTGATTCAGCTTTATTTAGCTCTTTAGGTTTTAAAAATCAAAATCCTAAAAGCTGTAAGTTAAAAAAATGGATTGTGATAAATCTTTATGGGCTGGCTTAAATGGTTTGTTGTGATTCCAGTTTACAGGGCCGGTGCTGGCAGGTTGTTTAATGAGCTCTCTTGCCGCTGCTGGGCTGTTGGCCGAGCGCTGCTGCTCGCCTGGCCTGCACAGATGCAAGGGCTCGGCCGGCGCGGGCAGGAGTTTCGGGTGCTTTCCGTCCTCTCCTCCCCGCTCTCCTCGCTCTACGCTTCCGAGTGGAAAGGGGGAATCGGGGAAGGGGACTTGGGGAAGACGGTTTGTGATCACGTGTAATTCATGTTTCTTGTGTGATCTTCCAAGAGGCTCATGAAGCATTAGGTGCATCTCATTGTTATTGGCAGTAAAGGGCAGAGAAATAATTCTCAATGCTGTAAGATAAATCCTAAAAACTAGGCTTTCGTTATTTTATTTGGCTTGGGTTGTAAAGTTTGGTTTTTTAAAAATCTGAGGCCAAACATGCATCTTGTATTTAGCATGTAAACTGTTGTTGTTATGAAAAGTTTTGGGTTTTATATATAAAGGTGCACTTGTTTAGTTTTTTAAGCTTCAGTGAAAGGCAAACTAAACTATTTGGATTCTCTTTTGAAAAGTGATCATTTTTTAGGACCTTGTTAACTTTTTTACAGAATTCTCGCAGTTCACTAAAAAAACCCCCTCACCTCACTATTGCAGGTTCAATATTTGTTTCTATAGACACAGCTGTTGATAGATTTTTTTTTTTTTTTTTTTTAAAAAACCTCTTCGTAGCTTCTCGGATCTCTAGTGAGTTCTGAAAGAACAATTTTGTGAAACCCTTGAAATCAGTAACCTGTGACAGAACAGAAATGTGTAGCTTTACTTAAGCAGTACAGCCTGGGAGTATGTCAGTTGATTGAGAAGTACAATTATACTTGCCCAGAATATATAAGCAAAACTTTCTTACATATTGAAGTGATTCATCTGCATTACAATACATTGAGCGTGTTTTTCAACAATTTTTAAGTGACAGAAGGCTTTTAGAGAACCAGTGTGGGTTTTTTTTATTTGACAATTTAATACATCTCGGGTATTTTGTGTGATTTCTTAGGTGCATCTCAGCTGTGTCCTTTGTCTCTATCTAAAACTGAAAATAACTGATGCTTTGGCCAGTTTTTTTTTCTTGACTATAAACTATAATAAAGCTTTCAAAGAGTATCTAGGTAACTTTAAGGATTTCTACAACAGTGGTTCAATTTTTCTAAATAACCGGTATTACAAAACATATATTGTCCTAATGGGTAAGACTTTTTAGCTCATTGCAGTGAGTGCGATAAGAAGCGCTGAAAACCAGCTTATCCAAAGTTTGCAGGTGCCCGTTGTCTTCTTGGGAGCGGCTGCTCTACAGTTACGTTCACAAGCTACTAGTTGTTCGTGAATTGTTCATGTTGGTATTTTGACTCCTGCAATTCCATAGTGTAAGTAATATAATGTAGTCTGTCATTGACTTCAGCAGTAGCAAGCAAAGCAGGAAGCTACTACTTGGGGGGAGGGAGGAAATCTGTTAAGGTGTTGACATCTGGCATAGTGCACTGAGGAAATCCTGGGAGAAAGATGGGCCTTGGGTCCTTCGTGGTATATGATTCCTGTATGGATCCTTCATCTCTTTCTCATTCTTCTCTTGGGGTTGAGAATGATGATGTAGAACTTGTTAAAGGACTGTTGTACGGGAACCCATGGCAGACAAAACCATGTGGTTGTGCTGAGAGTTTTTTCCAACGTATGTTATTTCTGGCATGTTGGTTATCATCAGTCTAAACCCCAGTATAAATTTAATCCATGTCTGATTACTGTTGGCCAAGATGATTTGACTTTTGGAGACGCTATTCCTAGAAGCCATAATGTTTGTTCTTGTGGGGAGAGGGGTGGGGAAATGTGTAGTGTTTTCTTGGGGTTTTTATTTTTTATATAAGTATTCTAGATGTCTCTGTATTGAGCACTAGAAGAAGTTACTTAAATATGTTTTATGGCAGCTGTATTTATATTAAGGATAACTTTTGATAGAGTTGTCCATCTAAAGGATTTTCAGTATCTGAATGTGTTTAGGAAGTATTTCTGTATTCCAGATTTGTGAAGTGGAATTATTCTGAAGTTAATTTTTTTAGGTTATATGTTGAATGATTACCCTTATGAAGGCCCTTTGTATCTGCTTCTCTATCTGCTCAGTTGCTCCATGCAGGTAAAAAAACAGTTAAGAATTTTGCTTTCTACAGAACAAGAGATTACTTAGCTTATTTTCTGAAAAGTGCATTGAGTTTTTAATTATGTTTTTAATATATTCAAATCTAATTTAAAAGCAGTTATGTTTGGCTTTTTCTGTATTTGTCTGATACTGCTTCTTTACCCTTCTGTGAAAGGCTGTTATTTTCAGTTGTCTTAATTGCCTCTCAAGAGACAGGACTTTTTTCTTCACTCCTAAGGAAACTCGGAAGGTGCCGTCCCGTGGTACAGGGAAACTGGAAGGCACAAACGTAGTCAATTAATAGCAAAGTTATGCTGTCGTTTGGATGCAAGCTGACAAAAGCAGAGAAATCAAAAGGTATTGCTGACACTCTGCTCACAGTTCTGTTTTGCCTTACTTATTTTGCATGCTTACTGTAATGGAGAGTGGTGCAACATCACTTGCTGTTTGAAGTTTAGATGTAACATGAAAAGCAGAGATAGAAAGCCTTAACTTAGAATTTCCTTACTGTTTTTTTTGTCAGCTAATGTTTCACCTTTAATGCTAAATATTTGTTTTGGCGCCATTTTGTCTGTCAATTTGTATACATGTGCTTTCAATGAAAAATACTTTATGGCAGTCATTATTTACCTAATACCTTAGTTTATATAAAGAAGTGTTTGCAAACCAGATGAGATAAACAATTTCTTTGTCATTAATTTTGTATAAGTGCATTTTTTAAAAGAACTGTCAGGTTGCCTTTCTTCAGGAAAACAAATTGTAAATTCTTTTGCTGGAAGTGCAGAAGAATTTTTAGGCATTTGTGTTGAAGGCAAAATGATTAATCTATGCAGGTCATCCTTGATACCATAATGCTAGAGGTAGGAAGTAAATAAATTGGGGAAAATGGGGAAAAAATGTGAAGCTTAGTAGTCATGGAAGACTTGTGCATTAAATAAGCACCTCCTTGCTGAGAGTTTTTGTGTTGTTTTTCTGACTGCACTGGCCCAGCTGCAGTTCTTGCTGCTGGTGTGGGCGTGAGGAGCAGGGGATAAAGGGAATAGCTCCAACTATGGCAAAGGGTAAGAGACCGTTTGGGGCAAGCTCACTGATACCAGGGTTTTTATTTATTTACATATTTTCTTGCTCACCTCATCTTGCCTCTCAGTTGGAAACAACACAGTTATACATGAGCTTCCTTTAGGCTCACTAATTTGGGAAATAAATTTGGTGAAGGTGCAGCAGCAGGGATGGGACCTGGCACGCTTCGTGTGGAGGCTCACAGTCCTTGTTTGCCCAGGGCAGGCTGTTGGTCCCTGCCATTCCGGTCCCTTGTGACCACTACCTGAGCTGACTGGGTTAGAGGAGAATGAGCATACTTGCCTCTGCCACAGCCCCATCTTCCTTTGCAGTGTGGATCTGCCCCCAATGCCCCCATGAGAAAGAAGCTAATACTTCTGTAATTTTTCCTCTGGAATGTTTTTCTTAAATGAATGATCTGTTTGCTGCCTCAGAATCCAGCTGTTATCAGATAACAAAGGATGTACCTTAAGTGTGATTTCTGCCAAAAAGACAGTACGGCACAGTGTTCATACCCCACTGAGACCCCATTACATCTTTAACTTCCAGGGTACCAGGCATATATTAGCCTCCAAACTTGCCTTGAAGCTTGAATGGTTTTGTTCTTTTAATCTTCTGCATAATCACCAAGGATTATGCCGAGTTATGGTTTCAGATACACATGTAGTCTCCCTGCTTTTCTGTTCCCATGCCTCATCAATGGCATCTATTTAATATCATTGCGACTTGAGGTGCTGAAGAAATGTGAGGGAAGACAGCGGGTGCTGTCGGTGATGGGTAAGGATGGGGTAAGTAGCGGCTTGTAGGGTGAATACAGAGAAATGTATTTTTGCGTTGGCCCTGAGATAAGGTTAAAACTGTCTGGGGCCCTGGTGGTGCCATTAGTCCTTTTTGCCCTCATGGGCTTCAAATTCATCTTGGAGCTCAAGCCCGTGTGCGCTTGGATGAGTGTTTGTGGCACTCGGATGCCGTATGTGTCCTCTTACGGCATCGGTGGACAGCACTACCATCAGCTCTGCTTCGCTTCCTGGCCAAGCAGCAAGGGGCTCGTCTCCTCTCCAGAAAGTCACCTGCCAATGTGCTTTTACTTCTCGTAATGTACGCAAGAGAGGCTTTGTATGGGAATGGACTATGGACTGGGCTGTGCTACACTGTTACCGTGAATTGCACTGATGTTTTTGCTAGGGTGGTGTTGGTAGCGCTCTGCAAAGCTGTAATTCCTGGCAGTTTTTACCATGTTTGATGTAGAGGTTAGGACAATTCCCCACATTTAATTGAAAAGGCCAAATACTGCAGGACGTGGGTCCTAGTCTGTGTCTAGTTGGGCTTCCTTAGAAATTTTTGGGTTTATAAAGTTTTCAGATTTAAATATTTTGAAATATTTAAATACTTTCTGCAGTTACTTGAACTTGCGGATTAGGAATGAAAATAAATTACCTGGACTGCAGTTCAGTACTTGTTTGCAGCTGAGCTTAATATAAGTGCCTGTCTTGAAATTTGAAAAAAGGATAAAGAGCTCATAACAGTTTTATAACAAGTGAAATGTACCAGGCAAGCAGGGAGAAAGTGAAATAGATTAAAGGGATAGAAGGAGAAAGGAAGTAAAGAACAGGTAATTCAACTCTTATCTTACCTGTTCTGAAGTGCTTGTTCCAACATTACCATGTTGTCAATGGTTGCTCCTTGTCTCAGCCCTGTGGGCTGAAGTTACTCTCTTGCGATAATGCAGATGAAAAGATAATAGGAAAATGTCTTACAAAAATCTGTTTTAATTGAGCAGCAAATGCTCAAACAAGATATTGCAGCTGGTCGTGCTTTGTATCCTGACCGACTGTGAAATTCTCAGTGACAGCGGGACTGTGCAATTATCTGCTCTATACTTTCTCGCAATTGTAGCTATAGGTGTTTTAAGAAAAGGCATTTTTTAACATACCTACTCAGTTAGATGTTTTGTTTTCTTTAGCTGTGTATCTTAAAAGCAACAAAACAGCAAAAACTCTGCTCCAGGGTACGGTACAACAAGTTTGATCATACGTTGTGAGTTGTAATACAATATAGCTGTAATACATGAGCTGTAATACAACATTTCCATAGTGTAGCAGGTAGTGTCAAAATAAAAAGGTATTTATGCTGAAGAGTGTACTTCTGACATGCTTTAAAAGGGCAGTTAAGTGGCGTGAACAGGTGTTATCTTGTATGGGGATTTAGCCAGGCACTAAGTATTTCCTGTAACTTTCATGACACAAAGATCCATCAGGCTTTTTTTTAATTCTTCTCCCTGCTCTGATTGTACTCTGAGTTCACGTAGGCCATGTAAACTTGTATTTTTGCAGGTTTTATGTTACTTAAGGCTTGAAATTGGCTGAAAATTGGGGATTAGATGTTAAGACTTTCGATGTAGAGGTCATTTAATAATTACGTTTTTTTCTTCTGGTTGTGTTGCTAGTGATGCATACTGTGCAGCCTTTTAAATTACTTCTCTCAAAGCTTTGTAAGAGTCAGATATGAAGGAATTAAAAATTCATTTGAGGTTATGGTTGTGAATTTGACCGATTGCAGGTTGAGTGGTTGGTTCATAGATGTTCTTCAGTAGCCTGACCTGTGGCTTCCCCAGTGTCGCTTGTGCCCTCTTCTGGGTGTCGAGTGTTGGTATCATAAAGTACATGAAGGTTGACTTCAATCAAAAGGTTGAGTGAAATTCAATGATGGAAAAGTAAAGCAGGCCGAAAATAGGCAGACAACCTGAAGTACTGGCTAATGCTAAAACTGTACTATTTGCACTTCCTTATTGTTTAAAAAAAAAAAAAAAGTAGTGTAAAACACATTATTTCCAGATAATCATGTAGCAAATATTCCACCATGGGAAGCTACAGGATTGGGGTTTTTTTGTTCTGAAGATGCAGGACACTGGGAAAATAAATTCATATGCATTATTTCAATAACATGTAATTTTTCACTAGGCCTCTAAATATGAACAGGTAGGAGCTGAATTGCGCCACTAGCACTGCTTACCGATCTTCCTCTCAGGTGTTTAAGCAATGGCCATCTTTTTTTTGGTTATCTTCCTATACAGCCAGCAAGAAGCCTGGATTTGGAGGGCTGGCTCCACAAGCATAAGGTTTGCATACTTTAGATGGGGGAAGAAAATCAGAATCTTGCAGAAATTCACAAGTAAACCCCAGCTGGCCTTGCAACGCTGTGGATTTGCAACAGAAGGTGTTAAAACAGTGGTATATGTGCATTGAATTGTATATATTGGATTGGATACAAAGTACTTAATTTGTAGACCAAAATGAAAATATTTTAGTTAAAATAGTGCATATTAAAAAAACTCCTAATGGTTAGAGGTATGTGGCAAAGGTACAAAAATTCAAAATCTTCAAAAACCTGAAAATAGGCTTATTGCAATTGCTTCTCCACAGTGAACTAAAAATTATCTGAAGTATCTTGCAGATTTCAAAATAGCTCTGTAAAAACTACTCAATTTTTTTAAACCCTATGTAGGCTAGGATGTAAACAGTAACACTAGTGCCAGTCAAGAGGCTGACGGAACTGGTGCTGTGGCACAGGCCTGGCTCTGTGCTGGTGTGTCTGATGTGGAGGTGAGACTTCCCTTCTTCACTGTTTCTTCCACCACTCCACATACTTTCTGATAAAAATAAAATAAAATTGTTGTGTATGTTGAACTGCACCGGAGAGGGAGAACGGTGTATTTGGGCAAACCATCAGTCCTAGTCTTAAATGGTATGGGCTAAGTTTCCAGCTCTGCCACAAAACATGGTCTGCCACAGACTTCTTGTGTGCTCGTCAGCAAGGTGCCTCGTCTCCCCCAGTCTGTCACTCCTGTGTAAACTGAATGTGTAGTAAATGGTGGGAGAACACTGCTAGTGACTGGCTTCTCTTTCTGTGCTAGCTTTTTTGGAGTAGGCATCAACTTTTAACCTATTTCTGGGGCACAATGGCCTTCTGATCTCCCGGAGTCCTTTTTAGGCTGCAGTAGAGTAAATGTCTGGCAAGTGACAGGGTTAGCTCTTTTCACTGGGTTTTGGAACAATCTTTCCAGTGTTTAGGAGTATATATGAACTGACTGTGTACCCTAAACACTTTATGGCAAAGGTACATATCTAAGGATAAATGGGATTTTAATAGATCTGCAGTGATCAGTCAGAATGTGAAATACCAGAAGGTGAAAATCCAGCCTCTGTGCTGGTGCTGACAGTTGTTCGTGCTGCTGCTCACGGATATTTTCATGGTGGTGTTCCGTGCTGTTCTGTTTAGATATGGATAGATTTTTCTTTCATTACAGAAAGTTCATAATTTTCCGGTCTGAGCTCACCTACCAACAATTGCCAGAAATGGTGATCGTTGAAATATTCCTCTGAAAGGCCGATATTTCTCTGATCTCCTTATGACAGTGATCTCAGTTGAGAAAATTACTGTAGCCATATTGCTATTGAGGTGTTAGCTGCTGGGTCTACCTGGTGCTCCAGGGAGAGCATCTTGGGAAACGCTGGAGAGGCTGAGCGGCAGGATGTTGCAGAGCTTATTTTCCCTGAAAACGATTTCCAAGGGGGAGGGCTGTTAATGGCCACACCGGGCAGCTGTTACACGAGCATCTCCTGCTTCTGGAGCCTGCTCTTCTCCCAGGGGTTGGTCCTTTGAATTTGCTTCCACTTCCTCCCCTTGTAGCTCTTTCTGCTATCCTTTTGATAGACATATTAATAGCATCTCTTGCATGTAAAAAATTCATTTTGTTTTATATGGCTTCTGAGTGTTTGATCTCAACCTTCCTGTTGTTTTAACATTGTGTCTCTAGTAAACACAGTAACCACGGCTATAATGTATCCTTGCATTAGTCACTCCTATCAAAGGCTAGATCCAGTGTGATTTAATGTAAGAAATTATTCTGTTAGATTAAATGCAAAAAATCTGGTTTTTCTTTCCCCCTCTTTTGTTTCTTTTTCTTCCCTCCCGTTGTGCATTGTATAGGCTTTTTATTTACTCTGCCAGATTGACAAGATTATAAATGAGAGCTGTGTGTGGAAGCCTCTAATTTTTCATAAGTAAATGAATTAATTTATCATAGCTGTTGTGTTTTATTGCTGTCTCCATGCCAGACTGGCCAGCTTCTTTATTCCCCCTTTTACCTTCTAAATACTGAATCCATGTCATTGTGTTTGACAGCTTTCTGATTCCCCTGTCAGATGCAATTTGGTGCTAATCACATTTTCTTTGCTTAGTGTCAATGATACAGGCCATGCATAATATTCCTGTATGTCCACTTATTTACTTGAAACACAGCTGAAATGTCTTGGGCATTAATCTGATGGAGCTACTACATTGAAATGCAAAAATGATGCTTGACTAGTAAGATAATGCGGTGTGGCAGATGTGCAGTAGATAACATTGAGGCTAAACTACTGATCTTTACCAAGCTCTGATGCATTTTATTTGTTGGTTTTGCATACCTTTTCAGAAAAAAAGATTGTAATCAGTTCTGGTTCATTAGAATGGTGTCATTTATAATTTAGTTCCTTCTCTGTGATCAAAATATGCGAAAGTACTTCTATCCCCTCCTCCCCCCCATTTTAAAATACAGGCTATATATTTTTTTAAAGTTGTGGGATGCATTTTATATATGCCTGCTTTTAAATGTGAGTATTCATGTCTTTCAATTACTTGTGGCTTGTAATTTTTTAACTTCTTGGTTTTTCTTTCATACATCTCTGCAGATTTCAAATCTGCTGTTAAATGAGTCCTGAATATTTAAAATTTCTCTTAACTTCCAGCAGTCCCTGTTACTGAAAGCTAGACCATGCTGTAGCCGTTCATCTCTTAATTCCTACAAAGGTTTATTTGCAACACTTTTGCCTAAACTGTGTTGAAACTATATTTTGTAGTATGTGTTTTTTCCAGTTACCTGTTAATCCTTTTTTTTTTTGTGTGTTTTGAAATCCTTCTCTTACAACAAAGAAAAGTGAATGTTCCTAGAGGATGTGAAGACCTTGAAACTTAAATCCCTATAGCGCATATCAAGAATTTTGTCATGCGTTTTTGTTAGTATTTGCCTACTGAATTATGCATTTCCTTTTGGTTTCTGCGTCTTTTTGTCTACTCTGAAACACTGCTATCTTCTCTTCTGCTACTTTATAGAAACGGTGATGATGGCTTGCGAAAGACCTAACTACTTCATAGGCTGTTGAAATATAGTCCCTCTTTGTAAGAGTGCACTTAAGTGGGAGACTTGGGAAAGGATGTAATGTTGGTCTGTCATAAAACAGATGAATTTTTAGAAACATATATTTTATGAAAAAAATCAGAATGTTGAATGCTTGTCAGCCACACAGAAAATTAAAGATGTTTTCTCTTCTAACACCACCTTCTAAATATGAGCCTTGCAGCTGAGTGTTTTTATTTTAGAGTTTATACCAGTGTCAGGAGTGAGAGCTTCTGCAGTGTGAATCAGCACTTCTAAACTTCCCATCTCTTGGTATGGGAATTCTGTTCCCACACAAGCACAGAACTCCCAAGCTGGAAACATGCATTATGGAGAGCACGTCGATTCTGCGTAACGATGTTTGCATGTCTCTGTAGACATGACTATATGTGCTCTCAGTAAAGCGTTTCAGCAAGTAATAAAAGTGCAAGTAATTACATGGTGGGGTTTCTAACGATGTTATTTCTTACAACAGTGCAGTTGTGTGTATTCCTTGAGAGCTCAGGGTTCTTGAAAACTGAAGGTTCATCTGAAGCCCTGAATAAAGACTTAGAATTTCAACTACCTTTCTGTTTATGTGGAATCTGCTCGCTTGTGCTTGAAATAAGCTGGATGGTGAAGCTGAAGTTCTTTTTCCTTTTAAAAAGGAAAATTTCTTACTGCTATTTGTAGCAGGGGTGCTTCATTGACCCGCAGCGCTGCTGTAGCCTGTTCGGTAGCGCACGGAGCGGGACTTTCTGTTCTGAGATGTTTCGTTGGGTTTGTGGGCAGTCGTGGGTAAGTGATTTGACATAGCGCATCGATTCTCCTGTATGTAAAATTAAGATCAAGATTTTGTAAAGCACTTGAACTGTCGATGAAAAATGTTGGTAAGGGAAAAAGATAATTACATGGCTGTAGTAGTAACCTGGGACTTGAGGAAAAGTAGGCTTAACTCCAGGTTTGTCATGGATATCCTGTTCTACCTTGGATAAATCAGCTTCATTGAGCATTTATGTCCATTTATGAAGTAGAAATGATAGTCCTGCCATACTTAGAAGGTGTTCCTTAAGGATATATATACATATACACATACATATATACACAGAGAGAGTACATTTTTGTACTTGGTTATATTTGTGGTCTTCCATTGTCACTGTAATAGATAGTGTGCTGCTACCAACAAATACACGTAATGAAACCAATGCTTGAGATGTAGGTTTTAGGTGTTTTACTTAATTTTAAGGAATTGGAATGTAGCTGCTCTGTATTTTTTGTTTGTGGAAACAGAAAATGTTTAACTAATGACGTTAATATGCCATTCACTAAGAATATGGAGAAGTTCTTCATATTGTCTTACACTGTTTGTAGTAGATTTTTTTTTTTTAAAAAGAAGTGTTGAATTAAGATGTAATCAAATGCTTTGAAATTCTTGTTTACTAGCAGAGCTGCTAATTTTTAGCTCATGTTTATTTTTAGGATCCTTTAATAGTATTTGTATACGCTTTAAATTTCATAGGTTATCAGTTTATCTTGTTGTTAAAGGCATCTGAGTCTCTATAATGGTAGTGGAGCCAGAACTGGGATTTTGTGGTAACTTAAAATCAGTTTACCTCATGATTATAGGGCAATTCATAGTGCTACATAATGTATTTGAGCAAATTTTTTTTAACTTACATTTTGATTTTGTTTTGGAAGATATTGAAAGGGTTCCAAAGTAAGATTGAAATGAGTATATTCAACCCTTAGCCTCTGTGCTGAGACTCCCTGTGGTGATGATTAATTGGTAATGTGAACATCTGTGAGGGAATAGTGGAAGTGCCAAACTTTTCAGAAGGGCTATTACTGGTCAGTAGGCTTCATGTTCATAAGATGTGGAAGGAAGTATCCGCGATATAGATAAATCTCCTTCCATTAGTGACTCAGATTATGTAACGTGTTTTTTAACAATATCTGAGGAAATACTGGTTGAGTGACTTACTGGATATTGTGAGCCTGTGATCTGGTTGGATGTATGGTACATCTCAGGGCAATTCTAATGATGTTTTGGGTGATCTTGTTTTGGGGGAGATTTATTGACTAATCAAGTTGGCCAACACATGTCCAAGATGAGGCAATGTAATGGTAGGCTCCTGCAGGGAGTGGGAATATGACTACAACAGTGATATGCTGTGAATTTACATGATTTCTTTTTATGTAGTACTGATTTGAGAATCTTGGACTTGTGGATTTGTAAAAGGAAGAATGAAAGTCATGTTGAAAATGTATTTAGCACACGGGATCTACCTTTCATTTGCCCATGTTCATCGAGGAATAAAGTAACTTCTAGGCTGGAAAAGTGCTGTTTGTATGCTTGTAACTAAAGTGTAGCTGTTTGCTTGATATCCTCCCTCCTGTGTGAAATGGCGGGTTACTTTGACTGTTCCCACTGACAGGATCACATACATCATATGCAACAGAGAAGCATGGAAGGAGTTTTCACAATACAGGATACACCTGGGCAGGTAGTCGAGAACGTTCCAAGTGACTGCCTGAGATGGAAAGAAGCTCTTTGCAATGAGGGTGGTGAAACACTGGAACAAGTTGCCCAGAGAGGTGGTGGAGGCCCCATCCCTGGAGACATTCGAGGCCAGGCTTGATGAGGCTCTGAGCAACCTGATCTACTTGAAGAAGTCCCTGCTTACTGCAGGGAGGTTGGACTAGGTGATCTTTAAGGGTCCCTTCCAACCCAACACATTCTAATATTCTATGGGATCTTCCATCTGCTGGCAGACTCATGCCTGGCACATGCCGCGTTGCTGCAGTTGAAACTGCAACACGCTCCTTGTATGCAAAATTGCTTTTTTTTCTTCACGCCCCTCCCTGCTGCACACACCCCCCCCCACCCCGCATTTCCATATTATGGCTTTAAAAGACCTTAAAGGAAACCATATAGAGACTTGCTAAAAATGACCGTTTGGTTTTCAAAGCTTGCTGAAAATACTGAGTTGGGGGGAAACCCTGTCAAGTCAGTCTTTCAGTAACCTGTACTTATATACCTGGTATGAAATTAGAGTTGAAATAATGAGTGTTTGCTGCTCTTAAATACAGAAACTTTCAAAAAGGGTTAGGTGCATAATCACATCAGCAGTTGTTGCCTCTTCTGTTCACTATTAATGCAGCTGCTAATGGATTTGTTCTTTTTTTTTTTTTTTTTTACAAAACATCAGTTAATGTGAGAATTAATATCTGATAATGGGGACCAAGAAATCTTTGACTGTTAGTGGTATTATGTATGCTCTCTCTACCCCTTTATATTTGCATTTTAATAGGATTGGGATATTTTAATGGCATAAAAAAAACTTGCGTAAAGAGATTGGGTGTGGGTAAACCCTCAGTGGTGCACTTTCGGATGAAAAACTTAGGTCGCCAACTGATTTCACTGTCACCATAACAACTGTGTTGATTGCAGAAGGGAAAATTTGTTTTTGTATTTAGTGGGCTTATGTCCTGCGATCCTGTTTCCTAACCGGAGAGTGAACTAACTGAAGTCTAAGTGATTCGAAAGTAAACAAAAAAATTATTTAAAGTAATTGGACTTGAATGAAATATATTTCTACATTTATGTAAAAGAATCATTGATTTTCAGTGATTGATCACAACTAAAATGTTGATGTGCAATTAAATGTCTTTACATTAAATTTAACAATTTTTATGAAGAGGGAAGTGCATTATATGCATATTTATGCAATGATACTTAACATACATTTATTCAGAGTCTTAATTTTTACATTTAGCTTAGGAAATGTTGAGTGACAGTTCTTATTTAGTAGAATATTAATTTCTTCTTCGTGGCTTGTGTCAACCTAGTTTTAGTAATTGAAGTTCAATTAAAGCTGCAGAGAACTAAAATGAATTTTAGTTAAGAAAAAATGGGAAATGTTCTGGATATGTATTGGGAAGAGTTTTGCATTTAAAGCTGGTATGTTGAACAGAAGCAGTTTGCAGATGATGCGTGATAGACTATGCGGCTGATAGCGTATGTGAGATCAGGAGGAGTCTTTCAGGGTCTTGGAGCCTAACGGTGCTCAGCTCTTGCATTTAGTTTTTATTTAGAGGCTGGAAGAAAGTAAGACCAGTAAGCTCCCCTACTTTTCAGTTCTCAGTTGATTTTTCATTTTGAATAAACTTATTGTTGAGTTGAATTGCCTAGATAAACTGAAATGAGAATGTACTCTTTGCCAAGAAGTGGCAGCTACGGCTGTCAGGATCTCATCATTTTATCTCTTCAGGAAGCTCTAGCTCCATGTGGTTAGCTCGAGGCTTTCCCCTCTTCAATAGTTTGAGTTTCCTTAAAATGTTTCACAGGAACATGCTACTTGTGAGCAATCCTGTAGAGGGTAGGAATTGGCTGTGGAATCTTGCTACTTTTTTTAGTCTAATTTACATTACCTTACAGATGATACAGCAGCCTACCTCTCTTCATGCTGCCGAGTTGTGGTTGAACAGTAGATCAGAAACGACTAGCATAAATGACTATAATCCTGGTGGAGTTGGGTGACAAGTCCAAAGACTAAGAGTCCTGCAGGGTCAGCAGAAGCGGTAGAGTTTCTTGATAGGGTCTGAAGGCAGGGAAGGAGAGAAATAGCTAGCAGAAGCCTTCTAGTAATTATTGCGATGACTTTGGACTAGAGCCCAGGGAAGAGGATGGAGCTGCCTTTCTTGCCTCTTCCCTGTACTAAAGCCTTGAAGGTCAAGAGGCCAAGGACTAATTAGTTATTAGTTGACAACTGACATACAAGAAGAATCAGCAGACTGGAAGCACAGCTCTGCAAACCTCATTTTGATTAAAAACTATGTATTTTTCCCAGGTAGCCTAAACAGCATCTATAGGAGAAGGCAAAGAGTAAAATAGATTTTTACCACAAACCTGTGCAGAACTGCTGTTTAGCCTGCATACTCCTTGTCACATATTTTATAACGTCTTTGTGTTTGACTTGTGTTAGGCTAACTTATTTAAAATTAATTCTAAGTTCAAATGCAACTGTGAGGAAAAAAACCCAGTCTTTTATCCACCCACAATGATCAATTACTTCTGTTTTGATGTTGTGCAATAGATACTTGGCAGATTCCCCTCTGCCTCTTAATGTTTCTGAAGAGTAGATGAACTTCTGTTATTTACTATTCCTCATCCTTTCTGAAATCCTTGAATCTCTGTGCAAGGAATGCCTGAAGGGTGCACTTCTGAGTACCAACCTTTCGGGGAGGCTGCTGGAAATGCCCTTCTGGTGTGGTGTCAGTGTTCGGCCACCGAGCTCCCAGTAAGAGTGACCAAACTGAGCCTGGCCTTTAGGCACCAGTCTGCAGGCTTACACTGTGTGGTGCCCCAATTTAACTTTTAGAAAGGAGTGGCATTTTTGCCTCTTAAACATCTTTCTCTTCAATTTGTGTCAAAGTGGATAGTGGACATCTTTGCGTTTGCCAGCTGTGGCTCCCATTCATTGCTGCAAAGTGTGTGTCGTGTTCTTTTGGTTTTATGTGGTGGGGCGCTTTTTTTATTTTTTATTTTTTATTTTTTTTTTTATTTTTTTTTTTAAGTAGTTCAGGCACCCAAATCTTTAAATCAGGAGTGAAGTTATTTTGGGCCTTCCTGAAGATCAGTGTCAAGCTCTGCAGTGTGTGTGCCTGCTGAATTACTAATAGAAAGATATTTAACTTACACTGGATAGGAACCCCTGAGAATTGATTTCAGCTAAGTGTGGAAAAAACACTCTTGGTCTCTTGGAAAGAAAATACTTTGACTGGAGGGTAAGGATTCAAGGCAGCTTGAATATATTTGTTACCTTGTCTGGAATTTTTCATTGTGGTTTTTTTTTTCCTTGGGTTTTGTGAAGCCTGGGAAGCCTCAAAGAGTGTGCTGTTACGGAGCTGGGCCATAAATGTAGTCAAAGAACTGAATCAATGTTGCTAGCATTTTCTACTGACTTGAACGTTCATATTTTTTAAACATTGGAGTAATGTCAGGTAACAAGGTGATGTGGCAGTGAAGAAGGGAAATGTGATTCTACTGTGCATCCATTTGAGTACTAGTAGTGAAGCTGGGAAAACACCAATTCCCTTTTACAGGGTCTGGTGAGACCTCGGCACATACATGTTCATTTTTCTGGAGGAGGCTAAAATACTTGGCTAATTGTGTGGCTTCAGTTTTGATGGCTCTTCATGATATTCAAGATATTTGAAGATTCCCGAGAACTGAAACATTTTGGGAGAATTTTCTATTAGCTGAAAATATTTTACTCCTCTCCTATTGCATTGTTTATTGAGTAGTTTAGCTTACTTTTGAAAGTGGAGCCTGGTATATCATTCACTTTGAGGTTTTTTTTTATTAAAAATGCTTTGCTTTATGAATAGGCCCCTTTATCATTTGTAATGAGGAGTGGAAAATGGATGAACAAGCTTCTCTCTGAAAAATCACATTTGAAATTTCTGAGTAATGATCTGAATGGTCTGAAGTCATTTATTCCCAAGACATATCACTGTTTTGCAGAATATTCAAACTACTGTAATCAAAATTAAACTATGCCCTAAGCGTGAAGATATTTTTCTTTTTTTTTTTCCAAAAAGAATGCTTCAGATCACATTAAAACAGTATTTCAGAGTAATAGGAATCTGTTAATTGAATTCAACTTCTTGGTTAAATATATTCTGTAGTGTTTTTTATTATCTAATAAAAAGTTTAAGTTAAATTAGTGTAGGTAAGAAACCATGTTTACTATTTTGCAGTATATTCAATACAACAGAAAAGTTTCCTTTTCTTTCAATGCTTTTCTTACAGAAGATAGTCTCCTTAAGAAAAGTTAAGATAATTTTAATCATTGGTCAGAGGTCAGACTTGCAGTCCACGTTTTTATAACTAAACGTTACAAAACTCTGCATCAAGTAAATGTTCAACACTATACTTAATAGGGCATTGAAATGCAGCCTTGGAAATGAGGATCGTGTCAAAATCCATCTAACAAGCAATTATAATATCACTTAGGGAAAATGTAGTTTGGTTTTATTTTTTGGATCCTATACTATTGTAGAAGGGCAAGAACATTCCTAGTGTTATAAGTTTTCGAATGGTTGCTATTTTTTCTTGTGTATTTGGATTTATTAGGATGTGTTCATATTTGAATATCAAGTACCAATGCGTGGGCAGTAGACGGGTACATATGTGAGGTCTTGTTTGCTTACAAACACATTCGTGTCCAAGGGATGTATAACATACATGTATATATACACAGCTGCTACTAACTTTTTGCAAATACCATTTTCTCAGTTGTATTCTGAATTCTAACTCTCAGTTAGAAAACCTTAAAGTAGTACGTTTAATTTTACTGTGGATCTTGAACGTGATGTCAGCATTTAATTTGTTTACTAAGAAATTAAGAAACTTAACTATGAAATTATGCTGTGGGCAGCTAATGCTAGGGTAAAAAAATGACTGAAATTTATAACATGTAGATCATTCTTTTAAGGAGTATAATGAGCAAGGCAGCAGTAGGATGTCTGCTGTGAACTGATTGCTGAAATGAGTAATTGTCACTGAAGGGTTTTTTGTTATTGCCAGAGCTGTGACTGTCTCTGGAAATTTTACTTGTAGTTTTCATTGTTTTCACAGTGATGGTGCATTAAGATGTCAAGTCAAAATATTTTTTTCTAGTCCTTCTGTTCTGGTAGTTCATTTGGGAACATATATTTCTGGAACTGCAGCGTTTGGAACCACCACACTTCTTTTAAAGTTTCTGGATGTTTCACAATTTTTTGTGTTACTGATCTTCTGAGAGAGCATAACTTTATAGGTTTCTTCTTTAGTTGTTGTAGACTTCTTAAACTGGTTTGCCTTTAAAAAAACCCAACCAAACACAGTTCTTGTGTGAGTGACAATGATTGACTTTGTAGTCTTCTATTAATGAGTATGATAAAACAAACGATGTGAATTAGCCAATTACTAAATACATTCTGAGGATTTTGGTGACATTCCGGTTGCAGTTTTGTTAAACTTCCCTTCTTTCCCCCCTTCTTCTGTTCTTATGCATAAAAGGATCGTGACATTCAGGAGCTTTCTTCAGGGACATGGTTGCTCGAGGTCAAGGTCAGCTGACTTCTGCTGAAGCAGATAGGGTCATGACTCTTCTGCAAATGAGGTCACTCCATGAAAGGCAAAAGGTGTTTTATTTTCTATTTTTTCAAAGGGGTATGTATGCCTTATTATAATGTACTAGAAACCCCCGAAGACTACTGTTTATTGACAGAAATAATAACAAACTAGTAGAGACTGGTAGCATTAGTTTATCATTAGGGGCAGACCTTTCCTCATCAAGGTTGACAACCAGTTTTGTAAGCTTACTTTTGCTTTTCCTAGAGCCTGGCATATAAACTGTCAGAGACGGGGCAAGTAATGCAGTCTCACTAAGCTAGGCATCAGTAAGAATAGGACTCTTGGCAGTTGTAAATACTGAAATGCTTTTCTGCACAGGCAGAAACACAGTGTGAGAATTGTATGACGTGTGGCAACATCCCAAGATTTATCAAGCTTGTCTGTACTAATGGAAGCTGTTGTGTGTGTTATGCTGTACAGATGGTTTTACACTTTCTGATGGGTTTTACAATTCAAGTATTTTTTTGTGCTGCCTTTTTTTTTTTTACTTCTGAAATTCCATTCCCCCGTCCCATAATGTCCCCTAAAAAGATCAAAGCCATTTAAAACCAAATAAACAGCTAATTCGTATGCTGTCTTTGAGTAATTCTGGCCAAAGCAAAAACTTATTTTTGCACATGATGTGTACTGTCAAATTAGTGAAAGGGGGGGGGGAAAGAGTGACTTGGTAGAATTTGATCTGGGTTTTTTGTAGCGTTACAGCTAAGAAGGCTAAATGCACATTCAAGTGGTTAGCAGGAGTGTAGCCATCAAGTCAAGGGAAGTGATTCAGCCCCTCTCTTTGGCACTTGTGAGGCCACAGCTAGACTATTGTGTCCAGTTTTGGTCTCCTTTAGGCAAGACAGACATTGACATACTTAGAGCAAGCTCAGCACAGGGTCACCAGCATGATCAGGGGTTGAACACGTGACGTGAGGGGAGAGGGTGAGTGAACTTCATAGGATAAGGGGGGATATTATTGCTGCCTGTGACTACGTAATGGGAGGGTGTAGAGAAGACTACACCCTACCTTCCTAAAAGTCTGCAGTGAGAATACAAGAGGTAATGGACAGTAAGTGGTCATGAGGAAGACTCCAATAAAATACAAGAAACTTTTTTTTTTTCTGTGCTATGACAGTGGTCAAAGACTGGAACAGGTGCCCAAAC
Organism: Dromas ardeola; assembly: GCA_013398915.1. Taxonomy (NCBI): domain Eukaryota; kingdom Metazoa; phylum Chordata; class Aves; order Charadriiformes; family Dromadidae; genus Dromas; species Dromas ardeola. Next base: position 71,334 of record VYZM01012497.1, read on the forward strand.
ACTTGTGAAATCTTCATCCTTGGAGATGCACAAAACTGGGTTGGGCTCTGAGCAACCTGAGCCAACTTTAAAGTTTGAGCTAAGTGCCAGCATGGCCCTACATTGAGTGACATTACTTCCAGAAGTCCCTTCCAACCTAAATTGTTCTGTGGGCCCTACTCGCTAAACTGGAATCTGGAAAAGATATGAAAGTTTAAGTGCTTAGTTACAAATACAAAGTGCTTTTTAACATCATAAATGATTGCCTAGAGTATGAAGAGCCATGCAGATTCCTAATAATTTCAATTATACTCTCTGATCTTACTGAAATGGTGTAATGTCTCTTCACCGCAGTTTTCTTTGGTTTAAATTTCTGAGGATTTTCATGTCTCTATAATCTGAAGGTTAACAAGCTGCCTTGGAGGACTGTGCTTCCTTAAATTTTGTATTCATTATATGCAGCTGAGACACTAGAGGAGAAAAGAGAGAACAAGTAAAAATTGTTGGTACTGCAAGTACACCTGGCAGTGTATTGAAGGCCAGTGTTTTCTTCAACCATTTGTAGCTAAGGAGGGTTACAAGCAGAGCAGTTAGGATAAATGGTGATGGACTCCCAAATTCATTTTTCCCAGCTCCCTTTCAGCCTTATGAGCTCCTATATCCAGATCAGATGTGACTGGAATGGTGAAAGGGAGCAGGGAACAGCTTCTCTCTTGCTTCCCCATCAGCTTCTGCCCCTTTAATACGAAGCTGTGCAATGTTTCAGCCCCCTTAAATGGCATCATAGGGATCAAAGGCAGTTAATGGGGATTTGGGAGAGTACACAAACATGCATTTGGATGGGCTGAGAAGTATGCACACCCTTTGAGTGGAATGGGAAGGAAACTATTAGAAAGGGAGGACAAAGGGTACTATGGGTGCTAGCAAGTGTGAATCCACATGCCTAGTACCACCTCACACATGACTGTCCTGGCTGGATTGATGCTTGTTTGTTCCCACTTTGGGTTCCTTAGAAACCCTGTTTAAAAGCCCCAGCAATGAAGAAGCTTTCGAGTCTGAGAGCTGCTCAGTTTCTTCTTGCAGCTTTGTCTGTAACTGAATGCTCAGCAGCAGTCCACATTTCTTTGTGCCTTAAATCAGGAATGCCCAAACGGCTGGATTTTTACAATCCGTCAGCTTTTCCAGGACTTCAGAAGCGTCTGGAAAGGGGGGAGAAGTTATGGAGAAGAGTTTGATGCAGTTTGCTGGAGAGGTCTGCTGAATACTTCTGACAGGCAAGGTGCCTGCTAAAGTAGGAGTGGGCTGCAGGAACACCGCCTGCTGCAGCAGGAATCGGGAGCGGTTTGAGCTCTCCTGGTCCGGCTTTCCACCCCCTGCCTCGCTTCTTCACAGGTGGCTTGGAGTATCCAGTGTTACTGTGGGTTCTCTGTTCCACAAAGATGCTCATTCTATCACATAGTCATTTTTGTGGTATTACTGGCTTGTTTTATTGTGTGTTTCGTAGGAGACTTGCAAATGGAATTGGACTAAGCTGTTAATTTAGCATTAAAGTAGTATTTTAAGGTAAGATAATTCATGTTATGGAATTATTATAATTCATATTATGAAAGTGAACATTTATTGATGCTTACCTACAATATAATAACTAAGATGTTACTTTCATTTCTAAGGATAAACTGTCTAATTTCAGATACCGTGGCACACAGTACATCTTTCCTTTTCAGTGACTGATTACAATAAGTGCATTTGACAAGCACGATTCTAGTAAGTAATGCAGCCTTTGATATTATTATCTACATTTTCATAGCGCCATTTTAAATGGATTCTCCAAAATGAGCTCCTCTTCTGTAAAGTCCATAGAGGTGAAAGTACTCAGTTTCAAGGTAAACAGAAAGGAAATAATCAGTCTTGTGTTTTACAGTCCTTGTTCCATTTGTTTTTTCACTTGGGTAGAGGAAGAATAAAAACAAAGGGCATTTGTTATCTAGCAAAACTCAGAAGCTATTTCACGTGAAAACATAATGAGTGTGACAGGCTACAAATAGCATTGAACATGAATCTTTTACAGAAGAAAGGAGGAACGTCCTTTGGTATATTTACTTCAATCAGCCCTAATAAGGCTTGTTTTATGTGTTTTATGCATCCGCCATCATAATTATAAATCCTTGACATTTTAGCACTAGCATTTATATCTGCCAGGGAAGCTACCCACAGTCAACCCTCAAGGAATGTCTGTATTGTTACTATGGATCTCCATAACAGCTCTCAAGTAGTTACTAAGTGGCTTAAAAAATTACATCTCAGTCATGCTTGAAGGGCTCATCAAACTTTGCCACAAATATCAATGTTAAGTACCCAATCAGCTGCATTGTTTGAAGTACAATCACGTGTGCTCACGAAGGAATAGGTTGGACAGGAAGAAGTAGTATATAAGGTCTCATCAATCAGGTAGATTTTTTTTTTTTTGCCATGACCTTTCAAAAACAAAAGGCAAAAAGAAAAAAACAAGCCCCAAACCTGCCAGTTGAGCTACAGGGGAATAACAGGAAGATCAGGATATCTTTTGATTTGATCACACACACAAAAACAACAGCTAGACTTTCTGAAAAGCATGCACAAAAGGGTTTTCTCAGGCATGATTTCTTAATACAGTTGCAGTTGTTTTTTGGTTTTTTTTTTTAACCTTTGTAGAATAGTTGAGGATGTTCCCAAAATAGCAATTAAAAAAAAAAAAAACCACAACAAAAAAACCAACACAACAAAAGCTGCAAGAAAAATTAGAGCAGGCTGTTAAGAAACTCTTAGAGATATGGAAACTCAGGTTCATAAATTTAGCTAGTTACCCAAATTCAGTGACAAGGCTGAGAGCTAATGCAAGACTTGCAGGAACAAAGTGGTCCAGAAGTTTTGATCTCCCAGAAGTAATGGAGAGTTTGAACCCCTTCCCATGGCTGTGATGGGAACCACAAATCTAGTAAATTCAAGTATGCGCAGTCAGCGTAGCTCTTCAGCGAATAAAAACCCCATTGGGTAACTGGCAGTCCCTCAGCACAGGCACAGCAGGAAGGCTGGAGAAGGAGCTCCAGAGGGTCAACATGAGTCCTTTCTTTACACATGGCTGTCTCTAATTAATTCTCTTTTAGATGTAGTAGGTGATGGGCAACAAGAACTCCAAATTTCTTGGGAAGCAGATCTGTTGATTAAAATGTAAAGACTGGAAAAAATTGGTATCTCACTGTTTGGACAAACTTTTACAGCTAAGTGATAATTTGAAAATCTCAGCTTCATTTATGAAGAAAATTATTTAAAGTATCGCCTCTTACCATGATGCCTGTTTATGGGGAAATACAAACATTTGAAGCATTTGGCAGTATTGAGGACCTCCAGTGGCCCTGGGCATTTAAATCGAAATAAACCCTGCAGGGCTTTACCAGTCCTGACCTCAGATATCCCACCCTCAGTTCTTCAGTTTTCTCCTCTGCCCTGCTCCTTGGGTTGTGCCAAAACAACTGCACTGTCACTTGGGTACAGATCCCTCCCTGCCACTAGCACACTCCTTTCCCTTCGCCCAGGAAGAGCTGGGACTTGGGCTGGGTCTGCGCTCTCTTTTTTTAGGCATGCTGCTTTTCTTCCGATTTCCTATTTTCCTTGTATCCTTGAAGAGTTTTGAGAGCAGAGGCTACCAGTGTTTGTACTGTGTGCAGTAGGATTCTGTTCTTGGCTACTTTCAGACAGTACCAAAAGAAATCTGAATAATAAGGGTAGGAAAAGTGTCAGGTGGTCTCTGTGAAGATACTTTGGTGTATGTAGTTTTGGCATGTAGGTAAACAAGATGAGCTAATCACCATAGCTTTCATGTAATGTATCTGTAATTTGTTTTCATATGTAGGTGTGAAGGAAGGCTGCCATATGGTGTGTATATTGGTATTTTTCCTTGACAGCCTTTATTTTAAGTTAAAGGAATTCCAAGGCAAACTATTATGCAAGAATACCATTTCAAATACTTATCAGTCTATGCCAGAAGAATACCTTGAAAGAACATGGAAGAAAGGCTGCAGAGCTCCAGGAAAGTTTTAAATTGAAAAATTAAATAACACTTTCATCCATTTTGGAGGTATCCTAATTACCTTAGTTCTGTCTATGTTTGCACTGTTACCAGTCTTTCATCTTTTAACCATTTGAACAGGAGTCTTTCAGAAGTAATATATAAAATCTGATTTTACGTTAATGAGTTCGTGGAGTTCTGAGAAAACTTCCACAGTGGCTCTATGAAGTTTTTTTGTTCAACATATGGTATACTTTACTCTTGGTGGTCTTGTCGCCTTGTGGGCATAAGTTAAAAGTATAACCTGTACCTGCAGAAGAGTTTCTGTCAGGAAGATGAACTCCTTGAGAGAGCTGCAAAAATGGTGTGTTCAGACTTTGTGTCTGCGCACCGCGCTCTGGTGTGCTGTCACGGGAATAGGGGCACAAAAGTTGGTCCATCTCTGTTAAAACAGACAGAGATACGTCACTTCTTCAAGATTACAGACAGCGGTAGTCTAAGGAGATGTTAAGTCAGTGATGTGTTGACAGAAATTTGCTTTGCATGGTTCAGAGCTGGAGCAGCTGGAGCATGGAGAGTTGCTTTTCTTACTGGTTTAGTTCCCTGAACTGACTCACCATGGATCTAGCAAGTTGTAGCACTTGCGTGAAGGAGCAGAGTTGGGGAAAGGGGAAAGTCAGGCCATAGCAGCCTCAAAGTAGATGTCAGATTTTGAACTTAAGATGGCCTGGTGCAAGCTGCTGGCTGGAAGAGGTAACTTTGCTTTTATCTTGTGTTGGTGCTGGTGCTCCAGTGTCTTAGATAGCTGGAGTAAAGAGCTGACCTGGCCAAATGCATAATCTTGCTGAAAGAAAAAGGGGGGGTGTTGGGGAGAGGAAAGGATCCCTTTTCCTTTTGCTTTTCCCTTTCTGCATTGGTCATATGTAGGCTGCTGTCACCTGCAGCCTTTCTCCATCTGTGTCTGGTTGTTTGCAGGTGCAAGCACTTGGGGAGACTTGAAGTTGTTTTGATCTTTTAAATTTTTTTTAATTTTTTTTTTTAACTTTGCTGTTTTCTGATATCAGCGCATTACATATATAAACACTGTGTGTCTTTCTACCTCTTTGTTATGTATGTACAGGGATAAATAAAAGATTTAAATCCTACAGATCCCAAAGTGAGGGATCAGAGAGCAAGGTAATGTGAAACATGTCTTGAAGAAGCAGACAATTTTACTACCTTTTGTTGTCCATAGTGAGAGGATAATGTAAATAAAGTTTTGAATGTGAAAAAATTAAGAGGAAAAATTTCCATTCCTCATGAATGAAAAAATTAATACAAGCTGAACATTTAATTCCTTTTTGTGCTTTTGAATATATCATTCCAGCTGTTGAAAATTGCATCTTTTCAATCACATACTGATGCTAGCCTGTGACTGAGAACTTCTCTTAGTGATTTTATTCTGACAGTAATTGAAAGCTGATTAATTTAATTGCAAGCAAGCTTTTATTTTGCCGTATCTTCCTTAGTACCTTGTGTACATGCCTGATGTTTGGGGTCAAAAAGGAAATAGTGGTGTCTATTTTCTAATTCAGTACAGAAAAGCTAGTAAAACATACAGGTTTTAACCTTATTAACAGTAATCTAGTTGTCAAAAGTGTAGTTTGAAGAGAGAAATAATTATGAAACCTTTTATTTAAAATGGTATACAGGGCAATGGAAAGTCAGCTGTCTCTGGCTTAACAGACAAGCGCCTTAAAGCAAGATCTGTAAAGTTCTGCTAATTGTTCAAAGGTGGGGATGTTTTTCTTCGAAATTCTGAAGCCCCACGAGATTGTTTATATTTAATTGAGCTTATTTAGCAAGCACTAAAACAAAACTGGTGCAGTTTTCATTTGGAAGGACTTCTTTTTACTGTTCGTTGGTGCGTATGTTGTATATCCCAGTACACAGTGAAGCGTGGCTGCAGTGTAGGGGTAGGAGCCGTGCGCCCCAACACAGTTCTGCAGCTTGGGCTTATGGAGTAGAGTGCAACTAGTTTTGGAAGGACCGAGAGCCCCCGGAAAATGTTAACGTTTCACATGGGAACAGGGATATGGGAACACTTTGTCTATTTTTACATAATCTTGTTTTAACGTTCTGCACGCTTTGCAATTGAATTATCAATAAAATATTGAAAGAGCTGTACCACAGGACACCATACAAAGTTAAAATTTGCTACATTGTCTTGCAATGAATTTTCCACTCATGATCAACAAAAATGCTAATAAAATTACACTGTTCATTATTGCTGCCTTATGTTGTGACTACATCAGTGTAAGTAGGGAGGAGTTTAGTAATCAAACATGACAGATAAGTGCTAAGTTTTGATAATTTATTGATTGTGTAGGTAACTGGTAGGTTGTTAATAGAAATTGCAACAATACTGGGGTTAGAACCATTTTACCTATATAGAATTACATAGATACCTTTTACAGTAAATATTCATGTTCTTTAACCTTTAAAAAAAGAGAGATGCTTAAGTACAAGTGTACAAAACAGCAACAGAGTACTGGCATAACTTCTACAGTTTATAAATGTCTAGAGTAATATTTTGATGTGGTTAAAAAAAAAAAATCAGCTGACCTACTGAACTCTCAGTATTTATAAATATTGAACTGGTAAATAAAAAATTAGTGTTGTAATCAATGTTGTTTTCACGATATGTTTGTGGGGGATTTCCTAATGTGTCCTGAAGTTCTTTTCCATCAGAAGAGATTTGCAGTCTGTTCCAATTAAAGAATTTTCCATACTGGAAATGAGAAGTCAATTACTACAATTATTTCTGAATAGTTAATTTACATAATCTTAATTGTATTCATTCCCTCCGAAAGGTTGAAGCTGATATTTATAATGCATTGATTGATTAGCAGTGTATTTATAATGTTAGAACTGCTACCGATAAGGTGCTCCTGCAACTGCAGTCCTGAGGAGCGCTCTCCTGAATAAACATTTGAGAAGACAAATGGCTGTTTATTTCATTGGTGAGGAAAGGCATTGCATCTTTGCTACCTCCACATGCAAGTATCTCCTTTCCACACTCTCTAAAAAATGGGAGTTTAACTCTAGATCATGTTACTTAATTAATGGTGTGTTCCGTACTGTACAGAAATACACTTTCCTTGTTTTTTTTAAATCTGTCAAAATAGTGCCTAGGTGTAGACTAAGGAACTGCCGGCTTTTCACTGAAGTTGCTCGAGGAATGACAGCTGTAAGAAACTTCCCCGCTTTTAGATGAGCGTGAGGCCTGTGTGGTTTAGCTCTGAGAAATCTTCCAGCCATTTGCCGGGATGTACCACAGGTGTTTGCCTGCTGTTGGCTTCCGCCTGTGCCCTGCCCGCTCCAGCGCGGAGTATGGAAACGGAGTGCTGGCATGGATAAGGTGGGAGCTGGGAATGGGGATGGTGGCGGAGAGGGTCTCTTTCTCCTGACTCTGCTGCAGGAGTTGGGAGAAGAGGAGCTGACATGAGTCTCCCTATCTGCTGAACCTTCTCGAAAGTGGAGTTGATACAATCTTCAGACCATTTGCAGACCTTCCATATAATTAGGCAGGTGAAGACCGCTTATAAGGGTTTATCCGCTTTCAGGCACTGTGATTTCTGTATGTCATTTTGCCTGAACCAAACTCATTTCTGACCAGCTGTGAAGGCAGTTGTTTGAGTTGTAACCTGTTAGTTCTTGGGAAGTGTCACCCAACACTGTGGCAGGCGCTTTAAGGATCCTTGGTGGAGCAATGACACAACAAAGTTGTTGCTACAATCAAAACTTTATTTTAACCTAGACCCTCTGCAGATCAGGTTCTCTTACAAAACTAATGTGCAAAACTCTCTGCAGATTGAGTTGTTCACTAATGTCCTAGACTCTCTGCAGATTGACTCATTTGAACACATCAGCCATAACTTGAGCTCACGGAACACATACAGAACTCCCTCAGCTGACAGGGAAGGTGCCCCGATCCCCATGGATGGCAGCCCCACTGCCTGCAGTAGCAGCGCCAGCTGGATCCCCACTAGGCCTTCATAGACTAGTTTGGGTTGGAAGGGACCTTTAAAGGACATCTAGTCCAACCCCCTTGCAACAAGCAGGGACATCTTCAACTAGATCAGGTTGCTCAGAGTCCCGTCCAACCTGACCTTGAATGTTTCCAGGGATGGGGCATCTGCTGCCTCTCTGGGCAACTTGTTCCAGTGTCTCACCACTCTCATTGTAAAAATTTCCTTTCTTATATCTAGTCTAAATCTTCCCTCTTTTAGTTTAAAACCGTTATCCCTTGTCCTATCACAACAGCCCCTGCTAAAATGTTTGTCCCCATCTTTTTGTAAGCCCCCTTTAAGTACTGAAAGGCCGCAATAAGGTCTCCCTGGAGCCTTCTCTTCTCCAGGCTGGACAACCCCAACTCTCTCAGCCTGTCCTCATAGGAGAGGTGCTCCAGCCCTCTGATCATTTTTGTGGCCCTCCTCTGGACTTGCTCCAACAAGTCCATGTCCTTCTTATGTTGGGGGCCCCAAAGCTGGGACACAGTACTCCAGGTGGGGTCTCACCAGAGCAGAGGGACAGAATCACCTCCCTCAACTTGCTGGACACGCTTCTTTTGATGCAGCCCAGGATGCGGTTAGCTTTTTGGGCTGCAAGCACACATTGCTGGCTCATGTTGAGCTTCCCATCAACCAGCCACCCCGAAGCCCTTCTCCTCAGGGCTGCTCTCAATCCATTCTGCGCCCAGCCTGTATTTGCGCTTGGGATTGCCCCAACCCAGGTGCAGGACCTTGCACTTGGCCTTGTTGAATTTCATGAGGTTTGCACAGGTCCACCTCTCAAGCCTGTCAAAGTCCCTCTGGGTGGTGTCCTGTCCCTCAGACGTGTTGACCGCTGCACACAGCTTGGTATCGTCTGCAAACTTGCTGAGGGTGCACTCAATCCCACTGTCCATGTTGCTGACAAAGATGTTAAACAGCACTGGTCCCAATATCGTACTGTATGAGCCTGCAGGAGTGGCAGTGCAGGGCCAGACTGCTGCTCCGGTCTCTCCTGGTGACTAGTGGAAAATGGTATAAGAACACATATAGAAATAGGTTAATTTTAACAGTAGTGTTCTTCTGGTTTACCTTTCTGGTTTTCACTACTCCATGCGTTGGGAGTTTTTGAGTCTGAGGTAGTGCTTGTGTGGTTCCATTTAACAGTTCTTGCTGGTATTTACCATCAGTTTGTCTAATTTTTGAGCCAATCCCTACTTCTAGTTTCTGCAACATCCTGGGGCAGTTAAGTGTAGAGTATTACAACTTAATATAGGATTTAATATGCTAGGGTGTGAAACTGTGAGGAAACTCATCTTGGTCCAGCTGAGGAATTCACTTGTTTATTCCTTTCAAATCACAGCTGAGTTCCATTTACTCCATTCTACATTGCAAATGCTCAAGTGAACTTCGTATCCTACTATTATCTAAAGTGCTTTCTGTGCCATGGTCCCACATAATCTCAAATTTCCTCTTCATTAGTAACTGCAGCTTTCTTCAGAAATAAGTTTCCACAACAAAAGTGAAACTGAGAAAGCAAACCTTTTGGTGGGCAACAGTTGTGGAACTCCCTGAATCATGATGGGCTTCCCTAATAATATGGACATGAATAGTCATTCTAGAAACAAACAAAAGACACCACAGGTTTTTTTTCTTGGTACTGGGGAAAATCGCCATGGTCTATTGATGTCTGGCTCTATGGCAGCCTTTTTGTCTTGGTGATGAATTCAGTGTGAACACTTGGGTAGTTTCCCTGCAATGCAGCAATAAGGTGCAAAGACAGTTGTCTTTGTTACTGGGATTAGTATTTCCAATATGCTTTGGACAAATAAAAACCAAATTGTGTGTTGTAAGAGTTATTTGTATGGCCACAGAAAGGAAACAGGCTCCATATGGAAAAGGAAAGCAAGTTTTCTACCTAATTATTTAAGGGGTTTTGTGTGTTTCTGAAATATGCATTGGTAAATATGAGCTGACACATTTCTAGCAACCAAATTATAAATGAGTGGAAGACCTGAAAATGTCAGTTTCTTCCTTAGAAGCACTTCAGGATTTTTCTTTTAATTTTTATTTTCTTTTCCCTCTCATACATTCACTTCTTCCCTTAGGCAAATGAGTTCCTTTAAATGTTTGTCTCTTTGTTTCAGAATACGACTTATCATAGGATATAATTTTTGACACATATCTTGGAAGTGTCAGAGGAGATTTGATGTACTAATATTTTTATATAGAGGCTGTGTATGCATACCTTAAAATAACAGAGAGAGAGAGAAAGTAGTAAATCAATCCTTAAACTTGTGTCTGTGTGTATCTTGATATTGCCTAACCGGTTGTGTATGTTGTGGTCTTTTTCAGGATTAGCCGAGAAAAACTTTGGTGTAATCCTAAGGAGTTCAGAAAAAGTGAAATAAATGAACACCTTAAGATGAAGATACCTTGTTCAATGCTTATGAGGCAAAGTGTTTATCATTGTAAGGCAGGAGAGCTATGCCATGTCGGGTAGTGGGGAAGGAAAAGTGCTTGAAACTGCTGCTGTTACCTCCTCTTCTCTCCGAGAGGGCTCTGGGGTGTCAAGTGTCCCATTGATTGAGAACAGCAAGTCTTCTAATTTGTTTAGATTCATTGGGAATTCATAATTTTTTTGATTGTTTTCCCAGAACTGTAGCACAGCTGTTTTTCTGGAACTGTAACACAATTTACACCCAGCCACATGTATCTGAGTCACTCGTTGATGAAGCTATATATGCGTTATCTGATCACTTTGTATTAGTAGGGACCAAAAGGAACATCCCTGTGAAAGGCCAGGTTAACTGAGGCAAAAAATGATTTTTCTGGTGTTTTTCTTTATCATTTTCCTGTCAACATTAATATCAGTTTGGACAGCAAGCTTCGCAGTCTGTTGTTGCTTGATCTTGACCTTCCTGTGTGCCTGAAGCTGTGGAAGAGCCAGTGACCGAGGGGCAGTTTTCAGAAGCGATGTATCTGGTATAAGCTTGCAGGAGAGAATGGGAGGAGATGGTAGAAATGCCTGCGTACGTGTGCCTAGCTGAACCAAGAGACTTTCATCCTTACAGAGGCGATTGGGAAACTCCACACTCTGTCATTGTGCCAGATGTATCTTGTCCTTGGAATGTAATTATTATGTACTTATAAATAAAACATGTATCTGCTCTCTCAGTACAGCTTCTATGGTTGTGTTACCTTTGTGCAGCGTGTCAGTCGGTAGCGCTAAATTTTTTTAAAATAATAACACCCTCCGCCCCCAAGAATTAAATGCTGTTCTGTGTTTTTAAGCACCTTCAGCCCTAAATGTTTTGGAACAATGTAAAACACTTGCTAATGGTAGCGTGCTAATTCTGAGAAAAGCATGCCAGCACAGGACAGTGCTGAAGCATATACTTAAGTCATATTGAATTCAATGCATTTAAACACAAATGCACCTGCTTTCCTGAATCTGTGCGTTTATTGTTAGCTGTTCTAAGATCATTATTTTTGTACTCCCAGTGAAGGATAAATTTTGCTTTTGGGGGGTGGGGTGGGGGAAGTGATGTTTGGGAATACTTTAAATATACAAACTGGTTTATCTTTTGTTTTGACAGTTGATTGCCGTTTATGATGAGCAAGAAAGTCACCATAAGACTGAAGGCACCAATGGCAATGTGACAGACCGAAACAGCCCAGACTCTTTTGAGACGGAGGTAGCAGCTCAGCTGGCTGCCTTTCAGCCGATCGGTGGTGAAATTGAAGTGACTCCTTCTGCCCTAAAACTGGGTATGTGTATTTTGCATGGTTATTTTTTAATTTTTTGACCAATATGTAGTACTTTTTTATTTCTTTCTGTATTTCTGTGTATGTCTGTAGTCCGATTTTACGTATTTAAAGAAATTTTTTAGCACCTCATTGGTTGCCTTGGGCTTCAGTGAAGACAATTGTAATGACAGAAGTTGGTCGTTTGAAGAATTGGTGCTGAAGACTGCAACTGACCATGGCAGATTTGCACCTGAGCCTCGTATCCTGCTGTACATTATGCCCATCCATACAGCTGGGGTCTCTTTTTTTCTCCTTTCCTTGACTGGGTAGGTTGCTGACAATCCTTCATTGTAATCTTCTGAGAGTGGAAGAGGTGAAATCTATGCAAAGTATTTTCAGATAACGAAGTCATTGAAAAAAACCTCAGCATTTTTGTTGATGAACCTGGGTTCAATGATTGTAAAACTGCTGTGTGCAAATACTTGTGATTATGTGAGCTAGTGCCCTGTTTTGGGGGTGCCAGGTGGAAAGGGGATACTGGTTGCAAACAGTTCAGCTCTTTGCCTTTGAAGAAGTTGCACAGCAGAGTCCGTTTGCTTATTTGACTCTAAGGTGAGCAAACTGTGATTAGGAGAGGCTTCTGCTTAATTCCCTCTTATATCAGAGGGTACTATGTGAAGTTCTGCAACTCTAGTCACTTGTGTTGTTTCAGTGTGCCTGGGAGGCCAAGAGTTCAGACACTGGTTTCCAATTATAAAGAGGTAGAGTCTTGTACATTGAACACAAAGCAGTTTGAAAGACTTTTTTGGATTGAGAGCAGGCTAAGCTGTCACCTAGATACTAGATGTAGAAGCTTTCAAAAACAGATTGAAGGTGAATCCTCTTACTGTCTGCCTGTAAAGCAGCAGTAGTACACTGACAGCATTTAGCAAATGAATGATGCACAGGAGAGACTTCTCTGCGTTCCACCGGAGCTCATCATCCAGTTCACCCTGTGTCCTTGAGTACTGCTAGTGGTCTCCTACCGCTGCGCAATACATTTCTGAGTGTAAGCGGGTGCGGTAAAGACAGAAATTCTACCTCTGGTTGTCCTGCTCTCATGGAGCAGTCTGATTATGACTTCAGAAATTGAATGTTCACTTATCTGTTTATTTTAATTGCGTTTTTAAAGGAAAATGCTGATTAAGAAAAACAATGAGCTAAAATAAAATTTCTAATAAAGCTCATTGGATGAGGCTGTGTAACTTAACTTCTAACGGAAGCCTGTGCTCATTTTTGTGCCTGATGTAGAAAATTGAAATTCAAGCAGCACAGCATGAAAACTTTTAGATTCAAAATTCTGTATAAATGGACCACTTTTGTTTTTTCTATATTCTAGAATATAGAAAAATCTCTTCTATACTTAATGACACACAGGAATTTCTCATACCTGGAAATCTTGGGAAAAGACTTATTGCCATAACTTGTATGTATTTGATCTGTGTTTTTGGTAAGCGTGAGATATGGAAAAATTTGTGGGTAGAGGTCCAATGGTTGAATGGTTTGCCACTTCATTTATTGTGTATTTTTAAATAACACTGTGTAAACGCATTTTAGCATGTTTCAGAAAGTAGAGATCGTTCTCCATACACTTCTGAGCCATACTTAAAAAAAAAAAAAAAAATCATTGACAGTGGTTTGTCAGGCATACTGTTGCAGTAAGCTGAGGGTTGAAGAGAAGAGTATTTCAACCTCACACAATTATATGTAAAACAGTTAAATGCTCGAGTACTAGAGCTTACCAGTAAGCTACCAGGTAGTTCAGTTTCCATAGCATTTATGGAATCCTTCTACTATAGACTGTAAAGAGATGAAATACAACATGAGAAGAGGAGACAATTAGGGTTCTGTTTCATTTTCAGTGTAATACGAATATATATTTGAAGTCTAAATGGGTGTTTGCTTCTTCAAATAGAGAACATAAGTATAATGTGTTTGTCTCAACAGTTATCTTTCAGATTGTTTTATTTTACAAGGTAAATGAAAGATTTTCTACCTTTCAGTCCTATAAACTCAGTCTGCACTCTGAAATCTAATTGTTTCTCTTCTGGAGTTTACATCATGGATTACAGTTCTTTAGACTTAATTTTTGCCTTTATGTTTGCTGTACAAGTCTCCGGACCTTAAATTATGTCCCTATTTCCACTAGAGGGAAATTGAAAAGTAAATTAAGAAATAGAAGGACAGTTTGGTTGCATCAATATCATTGATGCATGAACCACAGTAGCCTGGCTCCCTGTGTAATTATTGAATTGACTCCCACCTGCCAGCAGAAATGAATAATAATAA
>VYZM01012497.1:85520-105947 GCA_013398915.1 Dromas ardeola
ATAATAATAATAATAATAATTTTAAAAAGCTAGTCTTACTTTAGGAGCAAGGATGCGATTAGATATATACATAGTGAGCAAGCGTTGCTTTCCATGATAGAGCTGTGTTTCAAGAACTGTCATGTGCTTACCTTTTAGAGTATTTTTGCAGAATGCCTTTAGGGATGAAATGCAGGGAATCTGTTGTTATATAAACTGTCAAGACTATGGAACAATTTTGCCTATTAATTTCTGTTGGAAGTTTTGTATTCTATGAAACCAGATCCAAGTTTTTATGTAGAAACAATGTCCACTTAATGATCTGCTCAGAGAATACTTAGAGCTCGATGCTTAATAAGTACGTGAAACTAAACATTGTTCTCAAACATGATAGAATCGGCACTGATTTTAGAAAAGGCACTTGAGGTATTGCCTTCAAACCTTTTTCTTTTTTATAGATTGTGTATTTGATCCATTTAAGTTAATCATATGTTATACCTAGTCTTAAAGCATTTACTGGCTACATAGAGATGGTAATGATGGGGGATTTTTAATTTTTTTTTTATTGTATGGTTACTTCTTTCAGGTTTTTTTGTGGTTGATACTCTTTACAATACTGATCAGCTTGACTCTGTCTGAAATCATAGTTTTTCCATTCTGTAGTTAGTAACCCTTATTTTCCCCTTTGTCACCTGAAACTTTGAAAGTGAACCACAATAAACGCAATCTTATATTTGGCTAGAAAGCTAAAAGTACCTTATATCTTACATTGCTTGCACATACTGGAAAAATTTTAGGGCAAAAAAGTAAGTTTATTATTTTACTTATTATCTAATTACTTTCCTAATACTTGGCACATAGCTCCTTTAACACGGTTCAAGAAATTACTCAGCTATTTGTTTTCTTTTTCCTGAAATCAGTGCATCTCTGCTTTTAAAGCTAACCCAGTGTTCTCAAACAGGTGAAACTGTGGGCTCTTATGTTTAATTTAAGAAAAATGCAGGAAGACTTTAAGTGTTTATGAACACGGTATCTGCTGTGTCCATAACACAAGGTGAGATGCAGACATACCCGAGCAAGTCCCTCTTTCCCCGCTGGATTATCAGGTGCTGTTGTTGACAGTGTCTGAATTCGGACTGCAAAGTAAGCAGTACCAGGGAGTTTCTTACAGCTGAAAAGGCTTTACTGAAGTTTCTGATGCTCAGGGCTGAAATTACTGAGGGAAACGTAGTCATTCACTTCTGTTGGGTTCATAAAACTCAATTTGGTAGTGGGTTTTGCATCCTGGTGTTTTCCTATTAAGCATGACTAGCGAAACAGTGACACGATGGAGTAGTTGTTTCTCTCCACAGTTTACTTTTTCTATGTTCAGGAGATGTAATACTCATCTATTGAAGCCTGCCATCATCCATTCAGATGTAGATGAAAACCTAATGCTGATATTTAAAAGATGGGTAGACATAGTGCTTAGAGATATAGTATAGTGGTGGCTTTTTGTCAGAGTTAGGTTAATGGTTGGACGAGATGATCTGAAAGGTCCCTTCCAACCTAGGCAATTCTACTTTTGCACACCCAATGACTGTAGTTTTTTGAGAAGCACCAGTGCTGTCTTCATTCTTGTTTGGGTGGGCTGGACAATTAATGCTGCATCTCTGTAGAAACCTGAAGAGGGAGAAGGGGCATCGCCTATTTTTGTAGATCTTCCAAGTATCTTGCCTTTTTTGGTTTAGTGAGCAGAAGAGTACAGATAGAATTTGCAGAGGGGCCTTCGGTTCAGTTCCACCTCCAGTTTCTTTTCTATTTTTCACCCATAATTCAAGTAGAGTGCAAAAGAATATCAAAGCTGCCAGGGATTTGTTAATTGTACTCAGTTTCTCCTATGGAAATAAAAAAACACCTTTTTTTAAATACTGAACATCTTGGTGTACGTATCTCAATGAAATAAATATAGATCCGTTGTAAAAAAAAAATAAAAATAAAATTACCTTTTGACTGAAAATGTGATTGGGTAAAGAATACGTTTCATGCTGCAATACAAATGGTAATAAAGCAGCTGTTAATATATACATATTACAAAATTTAGAGAAGCACACTACTGTTTAATGTGTCCAATCAGCTGTTTGAAACAGTGAAGAAATGATCTACTGATTTTGGTATTTCTGTGGGTAAGTAGAGAACACTGAGACATGGTTGCTGAACTGGCAGCAGAGAGCGCTTTTCTGGTGGGACTGTTTCTTGTGAGCAGAACTTCCCAGAGTGCACTAGTGATGTGACATTACAACAATTTGCAAAGAGTGATACAAGCAACTAAATGCCTAAATAGCTCATTTACGTTTGAAAGATTGAATAGAGGTAAATTCAACATCTCTAACCCCAAAGACTGTTGTAAATTCTTCATTGCCATTTTTTACCTTGTTTCTTAGGTATAAAACTATGGATAGACAAAAACCTTACAATGAACAGTGAAATCACAGTATGTTGAATACTTTTAGGTGCATGACTTTAGCCCATGGTAAATGTAAGGTAAACCTACACCCCAGTGAAAGAGTTTATTTTAAAATTCTGTGTCAGAGATGGTGTTCTGGCTGTCGGACTCTTCAGCCCTTCTCCTGCCTGGTACAAAGGCTCTTGTATGTTAAGCATCACTTTTGAACTTGTATACCCTTAGAAGACTAACCTTATTTGATTGCCTTTATTCCCAGTTCCAAACTGCTGTTTCATTGCTGATGTCTGATTAAACAGTCATTCTCTCATCTTAAAGATAGCTTTGCAGGGGTAGTGGGTGACATTCTTCTGCAGCGCGTTAAGATCTTTAGAGAGCCCATGATGGATGGGGTTATGTATATTAGGATACTAACAGTCCTGTCTGGGGTTCTGTAGCTGATAGTTTGAGGTTTTAGAATACATATGTGTTTACTGTTAGAATTATTAAAAGTGCGCTAGCAATGTGGAGTGGTAAACCACAACTTTATGGTAGCAACTAAAGGGCTATCTGTAAAGTGATGTGATCTTCCTAAAATATTTTCAAAGTGTTTTGGTTTAGATGTTTGCCAACTTCAGACTAGAAGTTTTTAATAAGTCCTTTCCAAATAAATGGCTACCCAGCAGTAATCATGTGCTCATGGAACTTGTTCATCCGTGATATTTTAGGCAGTGGCCCGCAGGCTATTGCTAAGCTAATGTCCAGTGAAAGTGAGCTTCTTCATAGACCATTAGTTTCTAAGGAATGCTTTGTGTGATCATTAGCTTCAACTGCAAGCTAGCTATTCCTGCAGAGCATGAGACGGAGTCACTTCAGAAATGTTCCTTTTTTTTTTAATAAAAAAAAAAGCACTAGTGTGTCATTATAATTTTTCAAGTATGTAACATGCCAGCACAGGTGCTTTGGTTTTAGTAGGAGAGTTTTCAATTTCTTATAAGGCTTTTCAATTAAACTAGCTGAACTGTCTGAGTTTCTAATGTTTGCAGTTCTGTTGGCCCTCCTAAGCCATCTTGTAATTTTCTCTGCACCCATAAGCGTGCTGCTGTCCCTTTTGGTTTCCTTTTGCACCTAGTAGTTTAGTGTTCTTTTCTAGTGGTTTTCCCTGCATATTAGGTAGTGGAAAAGGAAAGGCGGAGTAAGAGGTTTAGCCATTTGGTTTCTTTCATGCTGTCAGTTTGTTTGTTCCTTTTCAGTCAATGTGGGGAGGAAGGAGAGCACTAATTTATTTATAGAGGATCCATTTTATGGACATGTCACTTTGAGCTGGAAATGTCTCCATGACTGACTTAGTGTTTCATTTGCTTTATTTGATAGACGATGGTCGAATGCACACAAACTTAGCTGTTGCTTTTCTCTTTCTCCTCTCCTTGGTGTTAAGTAGTCACGATTTTGCCTGGAGGAAGACAGACAGTATTTGGTGACACTTGTCACTTCTGAATACTAAGGTAGGAAAAAAAGTGAGGTATGTGTAGGTATCTCCATGATGTTTGGGGACTTTTTTGTCATTTTAATTATTCTTTGCTCTTTATCCCTTTCTTTGGGAATCGGGTTGAAAATTCCTGAAGCTGTTTTCTTTAGTATAAGCATTATGGGAAGCAGATACAAGTAGATTACTTTGATTGTTGGCTATTACAATAAAATTTAGCTTCTTAATGCATTTTACCTTTATTAGTGTTTAGTTAAAATTGAGGTTAGATAAAGAAATAATTCCTTATAACAGCTATTGATAGCAGGTTTTAAAATTCTCTTGTGAACTATAGGAGTTTAACTCCTCCCTTTAGCAGCTTTCACAGCTAAGTAGGGCAAGTGTTGTTTCCCACTGAAAGGCCTTGCTTTGGTATTTCAAAATTTGCATGTCTTTGCTTTATAGCAAATCTCGGAGAACAAGATTTTCTTCTTTTATATGTACGTATATAAACACACTCCCTACACCCCCCCACTCCACACCGCCTGAATCAACGTTCTAGGCAGGTTGAAGACTTGGGTGCAAATGGTGGTTGGAATGGCTGATTAGTCTTTCTCCTAAAATAAGCTTATGAATGGCAACGATAGCTGAAGCTCAAGCTGTGTTGAGACATCTGTGCTCTTGAACAGCCGGTTCTTTCAGTTCAGGACATTATATATAGTGTCTTTGCAGTGGACATTTGTTTCCTGAAAACAGAGATTGCTACCTGGGAATGCTCCTACCTTCAGTAGGTCCAGTACAGGATAATAAGAGTACTAGCCTAGAAAGTTTTGCTTTTACATTTTGATGCAGTCGTCGGTGTTGTGGCTGTGTCTTTTTAATGTTTGGGAAAGGTTACTTGCACTTTTACTGAATTTCCTTGAAGGTGTTTCAGGGGCTTCAGGTAGAGGATATGCTTAATCAGCTTAATATATTCCTGAGGTTTTGGGCCTGCTCTCGCTTAAATCGTGCTTCATGGGGTTGTTTAAAACACTCATTTAGTTTGAATGCCCCAATGTGTTTGGGTTGCTAAGTCAGGCAACAGAGATGCTTCTGTTGGCAGTGTCTGAGTTTGAAGTCCAAGGGAATTGAAGGCAAGGTTTCCTCCAGGAGTCTTTGGAAGTTTCTCCCTTGATAGGCCTGACAGGGCTTAAATTGTTACCTCCAGGCTATGGATGTCATCTGTTTCTGTGCCCAGACTTCAGAGCTTGGACAGAATTCCTTCTCTTTCTCATCTGCTTTGAAGTGGAAGTATTGTATGTGGGCTCGGGGGCATTTTAAACAGCATATATTTGGTTCGTCCTCTTCCAAGCTGGTGTTGAGATACTATGGATATACAGACAGTGTATTTTTAAACACAGAGGATACCACATGATTATGGTTTTTTAAAAGGTATGAAAACAAGTATGAGCTGCAAATTTCATTTGATAAACAAAATGTTGCTAATGCTTGTATACGGCATACATGCAGTGTCAGAGTAAGTAGGAAAGATGCTTTTTCTTGCATAAAAGCTATGCTGTTCGTCTTAATCTTGCCATGTCAGTTTATTGGCTGAGAGTTCCAATGTTGAGTGTACTACATGCATATAGTAATTCTGTCCTGTATGATTCAGGGAAAATTAACATTTTGAAATTGGTAAGTTTCAAAAGAAATGCATTATAGAAGCACATGCTGCCTTCTGTGGTTTGAGGCAAGACTGCTTATTTCTTTAAGCAAATATGACTTTATTCTCTTTCTCTGCACTGGAAGGCTGCTCTCATAGTAGTGATATCAAACGTTGTTCTGAGCTGTTTGTCATAGGTGTTGTGAGGATGACACTATACTTGATAGATTTTTCTCCTCTGCAGCATTCAGTTTAATCTGGTTTTAAAGAATTGTGATGATCAATTAAAGTCTACTTGTGTTCCTAAAACAAATGGTTTCTGTTCTCAGGCAAGCTAAAGGTTTGAAGATAACTTTTCATTTCAGTCAGAGTGCAGGCTTGGTATATTTTGACCTCATGACTTAAGCTTGGTATTACTTACTTGTCCTTGATTCATGGAAATGAGCTTTGCACCAGCATAGCTAAAGTTTATCTTTGTATTGCAGCAAAAGAATACAGTAATGCTTTCTGTAAAGATATATATTAAAAGAATTCCG
Organism: Dromas ardeola; assembly: GCA_013398915.1. Taxonomy (NCBI): domain Eukaryota; kingdom Metazoa; phylum Chordata; class Aves; order Charadriiformes; family Dromadidae; genus Dromas; species Dromas ardeola. Next base: position 91,565 of record VYZM01012497.1, read on the forward strand.
TGTGTTTCTCTGTCTTTGGGTTGCCCATTTAGAAAACAAGCCAGTCTTTTCTTCCTTTCCGTGTACCCAAGAATTCAGTAGTAGTGTAGGTAAAAAATGTATGTGCATAGTTGGTTACCAAAGAACCCCCTTTCTTATGTATAGCCCCTCTGCCTCTGATTTCCCCCTAAGATTGTTTCTCATCAATTATTCCCCTTGTCTCTATTCCCTTTGCACTTGGTTTAATGGGCCTTACTTTGGGGCAAAGGGGTATCCCCATGAAAATATGTTAGGTAGGGAGAAAAATGTTTTTTCATCACAAGTTACACGTTTTCCTGCAGTGGCTCTCTAGCCGAGATGTTAATTTCCAGCCTTTTATTGCCTCAGGGAAGGTTTTGTGGGATGATGATGAATGGGGCTTAGAATGATGGAATAAATTCTATTGCAAACATCTATGCTGCTTTTTGACATACTTTTTCTGATGTCAGTGTTTTTCCTAAAATTTTTGTCTATTTTATTAGTTTTGTGATGCTGCTGTGTTTGTGAGTATTTGTATATTGTTATGACGCATATCTAGTTTCAAAAGTACTCTCTCTTAAAAAGAAACAGACCAACCCACTTAATAAGCTAAATATTTGCAGCTGAATGTTTTGAAAGGCTATAGTATAGTATCATACTGGAAGACTATAGTGCAATCTGTCTGTACACTCTAGTGCTAGGTAAGAAAAAGGAGTGTGTATGTGTGTTTATAAATCTCTACAGTACTATATGCTGTATTGGCTCTGAGGCAATATGGCAGAATGTGTATTTCATGTTGAAAATGAGCCTGCTAAGCTTGGCTGATTGATAGTTTGAAATTGTTCAAGTTAAAAAAAAAAAAGAAGACTTCCAACAAAAGATGTTGAAGTAGTAGATCACGCTTTTTTTCCTTAAGAAACCAAACTAATATAGTTTTACACATTTTTTTTGCAATGTTTGTTTGCTAATGATTGTTTACTGTTTGCTTCCATGTGAACATGTTCCAGTATACAGACGAACTCATCTTTATGAAAGTCATCATTAGAGAAGTTACAAATCACAGTTAAATGATTCAGTTTACCCGTTGCCATGTAGTTCTTTTTCATTGCTTTCTATTTAATTTACCCTTTCAAGAGCCTTAGTTGATGGTTAATTTTTTGTCTTTACTTTGAAGTGTCACTTTAGATTTTGATTGTTTCTCACAACAGATATCTAGAATCTCAGCCAAGTAAGATGGAGAGTTGTGTATTTCCTACTCCTGAACATAGTTGGCAAAAGATGCACATCCCTCCCAATATGTTGCACAATTTTCCCATAGATGCACTGGCTGTTGATATATGTTTTGCTTTCTTCATAACTCATTGCTTCATTAGAGGGAAGTCTGTTTACTGTAGACATTAAGTAAAAGAAGGATGTAGTATTTTCAGTAGAAAGATGAATCCTGCAGAGCATTTTGGTCATCTCTTCTTAACCGTCCCTCAAAAAGGGACAAATGGCCTTCTGTGATTGAGTCCTTTTTTAACTTTCCTACAGAAATAGTCATCTTACCATTTTAAATATTAAGACAGGTTAATAGGGAATGATTACTCACTTTCCTCACCATGTGAAAACTAGGAGTATCGAACAAAACTATCACTCAACAGATGACAAAGCAAAACAACCCAAAACTAACTTTTTCACGAACCATTCAACTAAATTGTGTAATTCGGTGTTACAGGCCAAAAATCAATGAGTTATAGTAGAATTAGACAAATTCACAGGAGGTGGCTCACCAGTGACTGTTTAAAATATGGTCTAGATGCCACTCTGATTTGAATCTTTAAAACATTACTTTTTTGCAAGCTGGTAAGATAAAACACTTTGTTAGGCCCTTTCCCTGAGTATTTGCTACCACCGTTAGATGCGGGATAATGGGTGAGGCGGACTCAATATAGCTGCTCTTATGTTCTTGTCGTTCCTTGAAACCTTCCAGAAAGTTTCAAGTTCAGGAGATTTCACTATTTTATCTTAATGTCTTTTAAAATTTACAGGAAGAAGTTTGAAATTTGAGACTAAAACTAGTTTACCATGACCAGAATAGAAAATAATCATAATAGGACTTCTTTTCGAAGGAAAGGTCAAAACACAAAAGGTTCTTATTTTAGATCAGGTATATAAAACACGGGTCATATTTAAATCTTACAAAAGCCTATACTAATGCTGTAATTTGTGATATTCCTTTAAAATACCATTAAAATGGTAAAAAAATGTATTTTACTATTCTACTACTAGCAATAAAATGCTACCAAAGTGATACTCAAGCTGTACGGTTTAGCTGCCAAAGTTTTAAAGAAAATTAAACCGTTGAACTGTGGAAAGTGACTGCATAAGCACCTGTAACTGATGTTAGCTGAAGTGCTAAACCAGTTTTTGGCAGCGTGGCCTCTTTTGCAGGTGCACAGAATATTTTCTTTGTGTCAGTTTATTCAACTAGTACAGTTCATTAAGTATTTAATTTGAAGTTGAGAAATGGGCTGGGAATTGAAATAGAAGAAATGCTTATTTTCACCTTTCAATCTGTGAATAAAAATGAGGTGCGAGAGTCTGAGATCTATTAGTTTTAAAATCTTATAGGATATATTAGCCTAAAATGATTGATTTAAATTCAGTAACTACAGATAATATGCTGCTTAAAAAACCAGTCTGTTTAATAAGATGAATGCTTTCTGCTGTGTCCAGCAAGTTGGATGACTAAGGCGACTGGTATTTTTAAGTGTATCTAAAGTTTAGTTTCCAATGACATCTGAATGCCATTTGAAAGAGATTACATTTAAAAAAAACCCCAAACAACAAACCAGAACAAAACCCCAACCCCCTGCCCCAAACCAAAAAAACTTTTGTGTCTGTGTAGGGAAATTCTAATATAACCCAAATTTATTTTTTTTTTTCCAAATGATACTTAAAAACCGGAACGTTTGAAGCTGCTCTAATTTTTAATCCTGTGTCTGAAGCTGGAATGTGGAGGCTGTGCATCAGTCAGTGGGGGCACAGTGACGGTGTGATTCACAAAGATGTTTCACCAGGACAAGAATGAGAGAGAGCCTGGCCTGAGGTGGAAAGTGCTGATTCTTGTTGGTAATAGCCAGTGTGTTCTCACAAAGCTCCTAATCAGTCAGCCCAGCAAGGATAAGAGTTGCACATTTTGCCAGAGCTCGGGTTGGGAAAAAAAAAATCACAAATCCCTGTTGTGAGTGCAGTGATAATCCTTGCGCCGGGGGGATTCTGCTGCAGCTCCTTCCCTTCTGCTCTGTCTCTTCCACGTGGGACCTGCAGCCAAGACCCTGTGGAGCAGAGTCACGGTGCTCCCAGCGCTCCAGTAACTCTGCACATCCCCTGTCTGTCTCATGAGGAGTTGAAAATAGGAGCACTGTGTTGACAGAGGTGAGAAGATCCTGAAATTACTCCAGATCTGAAATGTATTGTGACCTTAAGCATAAAAAAAGAATACCTGGTTAAGATCCAAACTGATCCTGTCCTTCAGCTGGAAACTTTCTTGAGAGAAATTTTGAAACAGGGAGAAAGTAGCAGCGTTATCTGTACATCTTCTGTAGATACATATCCTAGTGCCTTAAGATGAGAAGTGGTTAACTGCTCTTCATATGGATGTGGATTTTGATCCTGAAAACGGGATCTAGATTAACTTTATTACTGCAAAAATTGTACATAAGTGATTCTTATGTGTCCATCTTTGAAACTTCAAAAGGTGTAAATGTAAATATTCCGTAGTGGTTTCATTAGGTGGTTTCATTTCCTGACAATGACAACACCAAAGAAACTTCATTCTGGTCATAAAAACTGTGAGAACAAGTTTTGTGCTTCGTAACTGAAATACGACTTAATATGTTATAGCATGTGCAACCAGAGAAAATTATTCTTTTGAAGAACACCACCCCAAAACAATCTCTGTTTCAAGCCTTTAATGGGTTCTGCTTGTAGGCAATTGCTTTTATTTTTCTTCATAAGAAACAGTATGCCTCATTTAGAGGGTAGGGAAATACTTTGTTCTGCAGTGGGTTAATATGTAAAAGAGAGAGCTTGCTGGAAATGGATTTTCGCGTGTTTATAGATTTAAGTCAATTGTCTTAACTGTTACATCATCCTAGTTCATTAATCTAATCTTGTATCCATGGGAATTTAAAAAGTGCAGTATGCACTTTGGAAAGAACAGATAGCTGTAGATCTGAAATTATATTGATAGGTGCTATTATGAGCAATTTGACTTAGCTTTAAACATAAAAGTCACATAGTCAGAGCAGTACGTATTTAAAAAAATAAAAAAGAAGTGGTACAGTCCTATCACAAGGTAGAACGTACAAGCTAATGTCAGCTACATTTTAAGTACATGGCAGAACCATTACAGGATGCCTCAGGTGGTGGTAAGCAATAAATCTGAGGGTGACCAAATTTACCCACACTGATTGCTTAGTGCTCTCAAAAAGTGCTGACCGGCAGAACTGTCTGTATGCCTGTAAATGTGAAAATTCTCTGATAAAAAGAAGAAAAATAGCCATATATTAATGACTTTTCCTATATTTAAATACAAATTAATATCCTGCTTGTAATATAATATTTTGTTTCCAGCGCCTGAATTGTTTCATGACAGGACCAGTTTAAAAGTCATGCCGACTCTCTGGTTTGAATGGTGGTGGTTTTTGTGTCTGTTCAGAGATCTTCCAGCCAAGAATTGTCTATGCCTGAGTGCAATTTCGCATTTGTATGTGCATGCATATAGTATTTATGGTGTTTTGTTTCAACTCTGACTTGAAATTTTGTTGTGATTTCCTCAGAAGGAGCTCTAAAAAAATATTTTGAGGCACATGCAGGTGAGAAAATAATTTGTCTATCTGTCCAGGCAAGTGTAATTTGGAAGCAGGCAGCAGAGTAATTGTCATTGATATGGCCTTTAACAGTTGACAGTTTGATACGGACTTGATGGACAGCTTTTTTTCCCATCATAGTCAGCATTTTTATATGCAGGAGCAGAATTTAAAATTATGACTTTAACTGTGTAGGTGACTTACTGTAAATCTCTTTCTACTCACTTATGGTGTTCTGTCCAAGCGTATCTTTTGTTCTCTAAAATAGTTCCTCCCTCTTACCTGGAAAAACAAACAAACAAACCTCCTAATATGCGGTATGCCACTGATGTAGTGCTTGCATTTCCTATGTTGCTTGATTTGTCAGCTTACCCAAGTCATCCGAGAGTGTTTGCACCCTAAGCAATGCTAAAATCAACTTTTATTACATAATTTGACTGCATTATAGATAGCACAGTCTACCAAATATGCTCGTGGGTGATAAGCTCTGGGTGTATTCAGCAGTTTCCTGAATTTGGCCCTGTAACAGCAACCTGCAACCTAAATCCCAAAGAATAAAAGGATTTCAGCCTGGAGGTGAATTGTGCTTTCCTGAGCACGGGGACTTAAGAGCCGAAGAGCGAAATTAAGGAAGGGTTGGAATAATCTTTACTTGTGCCAGTGGTCACCCTGAGAGATACTTGGCTGTCTAAATTTAGGCATCAGATTTGATTCCGGAACTCAGCCTAGAGTTTAGGTGTTGAGTTTAGGTGGAAGAGTTTAGGTGGAACCCAGGAGGGACAGCTGGAGCTCCAATGTTCATCTGACCACGTTTGGGTCCTGAACTCCAAACCTTACATTACTTATCTGAAGTTGCACAGTGTTCTTAAACCCATCACATCTGGTTAATCAGCCTCCTCCTCACCTGAAATGCTGATTTTTGATTCGCCACAAGGCTTAAGTGAGGCAAAGTGCGCTCCTATTCAAGGTATGTTTTAATGTCTGTGTAGAGCTTTTTTGGTGGAATTAAAAAAAAAAAACCACAACCACAAACAAACAACCCAACAAAACCAAAAGAAAATAGGATCGCATCTGGCATGGAGATGTTTCTTTTGCCATTGTGCTGATGCAAGATTTCAGTTTTTAATTGTGCACAAATGGCAGAACTTCTCTCTCCTGTTTTTTTCTTTTTCCTGATGTAACCAATTTAAATCTAAGTGTAGTTTCTACCATATGCTTGTTTCAACCATATTTGCAGTTAAAAAAAAATATTTCCAAAACATCAGAGTTCAGGGAAAATACACTGTTAACCATGAATCTGTGTAGATACTAATTTTTGAAGGTGAAGCTAGCAAAAGGAAAAGATTGATCTATATGGCTTGAAACTAAATGAGACAGAGTTTCCTTTAAGGAAGGAAAACCACAGGACTTTTTCTCATCAGCTTTGTCAAAGAGTATGTTTTATGAATAAGGCTGAGACATCCACGTGTGCTTAGAAGATGCTACGGTACCACAACAAAAGCTACTCTGTGCAAATTTTGCAAGAAGGGGAAATATACCCTGAAGTGATTGAGGTTAAAAGCTGTCATCATGAGAAAAATTTTAGTCTCGGGCATGTGTTTGAATTTTCCTTGTCTGTAAATTACTGATGCAATGCAGCAAGATGAGGATAACTAGTTTTTTTTCATCGGAGTTCCTCTGGCACAAAAGAGTAATGCTTGTAAATAACACGGTTGTATGATCAACTTGGTATGCAGAAAGAAGTTTTTCTGTGTCTTATCATTCAGGGAAAAGATGAATTTTCTGCTTGAGCTTACACTGGTTGTTATAAATGTTCAGCACAAATGCAATAGCATGAGTAGAGTAACGTGAAAACACAGCATGACAAAAAGAAAGCAGTAAGGAAAAAGGCAACATTTTGTTTCCTGACAGAAGAAAACAGATGTCAGAATGTCTTTAAGTAAATATATATAATTGTCTATAGTATGTCTATAATAAATGGTATCAGTGATGAGTTTTCGTTACATTTCATCCATGTCTAAGGAAGACAGTGACGAACAAATTCAAGGTATGTATGTGTTGTGGTCTGACTCCCGAGTCAGGCTGAGTCCTGGGCAGCGGGATTTGGGGAGGTTTCTTTCTTGCGGAGTGCTTGGCTTTCAAGAGCCCTGGGTGTGCAGTGCAGAAGAGGCAGGGGGAGGCTGAGGAAAGAAAGGAGCCTGCAGGAGAGGCACAGGCTGGAGGCACTGAGTGGCAGGGAAGGGGTTCTTATGGCAGGGAGCAGCCTGAGCCGCAGAGAAGACGAGGGGAGATGGAGGAGAGTTGGTTCGCTCCGGGAGCCGCTGAGAACTGCTGTCTCCTGAAGGAGAATAAGGGATTCTCGCTGCAAAGGAGGAGAGTGATGCTTCTTCTCAAGTCTTTCATCTAATCTTCCTGCTTGCTATTTGTTTTCCCCTATGAGAGAGGGCATTTTGGTTCGATTTACTTTTGTCTAATAAAAGGCTGTTTTCGTGCCTCAGCGTCTTTGAGGTGCATGCATGTAAAACAGTGAGGGCCAGAGGGACTGTTTTGGGTAATTGTAGCTAAAGACTGCAGCTGACTTGGTTCATAGAGTTGTTACGATTTGTGATATCTCTGTGCAAGAAAAAATGTCATATGTCAGTAAATATATTTTAAAAAATTAAGAAAACAGACTCTCGTTTTCTCGTCAACAAGAAAATGACCTGTAAGACCCTAAAATTTGCAACAAATAGAGAGAAAAGAGAAAGCATTGTAGGCAATGGTCAAAAAGTCCAGTTGTTTTATGGAAGAAGGGAAGCATTCCAGACGAGCACCATAAATTTCATAACCTCATGGCAATAAGCAAAAAACTTGCAGGAATAAAAAGAAAGCAAATAGCTGCAAGGCCATCTTCCCAAATCGGAAAACAGAATTTATAATCCCACTGCTCCTGCAAACTTTGGTTTCAGACTTCAGACAGCTGTAAACTTGAGACTTGGATAATGCCATTTTGCTTCAGTTTCGCTGGAAAACAGTGGCAGAAAGCAAGTGAAAGGTCTTCAAAATTGGGGATGGGGCAATGTGGTAGAAAGGGCACCTTGCAGCAGTTGATACAGGGAGCAGGCAGAAGTGCTGAAGTATGGTCCTGGCTTCTCAGACAAGCATTATGCGAATGGTGCGGTACAGGAGACAGCTTTCAACTGCTGCGGAAACTGGGAGGCCCTGGAACAAACGAGGGTCCTGTCTCCCGGCAGTCACAGCGGTGGGAAACTTCATCTTTCTCTCAGCCAGAGGAATGAGAGAGAAATAGGGAGCTGGTTGTAGAAGACAGCTCTGGAAAAGGAGAGATCTAATTTCAGAGCATTGGCTTTGGGAGAAGGAGTCAGCTTGATACAATTGATTTTTTGGGTTGGGTTGTGTTCCATCCCCCTCATCACCCCCTTTATCTTTGGCCCCTTTAGTTGACTGTGGGGAATTTTTTTAATCCGCTTTGAGTTAGTGTTGATTTTCACTGTGGAAAAAGGAGGGCAGAAATAAGAAAAGGGGCTGGGATGGTGGCCTTGAGGCGTATAAGCAACAGTATGTTGTAATTTGAATTTGGAATACGGCTCATTGAGTTGTGAAAGTTTTACAAATAAAAGTGCCAATGTAAAGAGCTTTCGGTGGTTTAGCAAGAGTGTTTCTCCGTACTGTTCATGTTTATGTTAAAAGGAGTTGGAGACTAAATTATGCTGAATCATGCAAAAGTGTCTCAGCATCTGTTTTCAAACTGTTGTATCGAAGAGAGACTGAAAGTTGGGTACAGGTCGCTGAAACTTTGGTCATACATGAAAAACAGTTATTTTAAGGAATAAGTATTTATCTTAAAGAAGGGAGTAACTTAAAAATCCAGCACTTTTTTGGCTTTAGCTTTTATACACCTTTTTATCAAATGTGCTTAGAGGGGGGAAAAAAAGCTCTTCTCTTCAGCACCATGTGAAGAACAGGAAGGTCTGACTGGAGAGAATTGGTTCCTTTTGACCTACTGACACTTTTGGAAAATCACACAAAATGGATAACTGTGGTGATCAATCCCTTTCTTCAGAATTGCCTTGTAAAAACATGCATAGCTCTTGATATCAAGACGATAATCACTTGGAACAAAAAACAATATTCACCTTTTGATTTTTGAACATTCCCTCAACACCTCAAGACAAATTTAAGTCTTACTTTTGCTTTTCTTACTTATTTGCTGTATAAGTGGAGATAGAAGGGATTACCTGGGTATAAAAACTATTGCTTAATATGAGGAAGGGTAAGAGCATTAGATTCTCTGGTTGTTTCTCAGCATCAGGTGCTGGTGTTTATTCCAGCTATAATTACAAAGTTGTGCTGTGAGTGGATGTGGTACAGTCACTCCAGCTTTGTTAGCATCTCTCTAAGGAGGAAACTGTTGAACGTTCAAACTTCTATTATAGATCAAGTAATTGTGGCTGCCATCAGTCCCAGCCACTATAATTAATTATTATAACTGACAATTATAATCTTATTTTCACTTACTTGCAACACTTGAAAAATTATTGTCTTAGACCAATGGTTCTCCTAATTTTTTTTTTTTTTTTAATTTGCCTATGGATAAATTATTTTGGAAAGACTTGGGTGAAAAAAAGTCTTTTTTGTTTAATTACATTTTGGATAATGTGAGAAATTCCTTTCTCATACGACTAAAGTTTTCCCTCTTGCCCCACCTGGAAGTTTTGCAGGGAGTGTTTTATAGTGTATTCTGCTGACTGGATGGCTGTGTCACTAGAAGCTGCTTACTGGTCTTTGAGGTTATTCCCAGACAGCATGAGAATAGACATGAATAGTTGGTGAGTCTAATTGGAGATGCCTGCAAGAGGAAGCTGTTTAGTCTACAGCTTCTCTGAAACAACTGCAACTGCCTACGTCTGTTCCCTGGGAATCCTGGCAGTTGGTAGTGGGAGGCAGATCTGCTGTGAATAAAATCTCTTCCCCCTCTCCTCTTTATATCCTTATTTAGGCTGTCTCTGCAAAGCCAGCCCAAGGCACGTTAGATATTAAATGAAGTTAATGTAGGGAGTTATCCATTTATCCTTCAGCTGCCTCCGTACCAAAAACCTGTGCCTGAGCTGTCATTTACATGCCTCAGGTTGGGACGGCACAGAAGTGGTGCTGACTGGCTATTGCATCTTGTGAGCTTATGGAAATAAAATTAATGACCATATACATATATATATATGTATACGGTCATGCCATCATTTTCAAAGCGACCTTCCATACAGGTTAAATGGGGGCTTGTATAATTGGTATGGGAGAGGCAAGCAGTTGCTCAGTATGGCTTTTGGACATGCACGAGGAGAAAGTAAGGAACAGTTGAAAATGAGATTGTGAGATCCCAGTTTGGTGGCTTAATGCAGAACACCGCAATGAGAACTACCCTTAGTGTCTAGTGAAAGGCTTAGGCCATGTTCTGGTTTAGTTCAGTAACCAGTACCAGCTGTAGGAACTAACAGTAGCAGTCCAGTTCTTCCTGTGCTCAGTTATTCCTTAGATCAAGCATATGATTTCCCTGTCAGAAATTGATGCTACATGTGGTCACAGATACATGCAATTACTTGTTTGTTTTTCCAAGAAGGTGCCTTTTTCTCCTGTTTGTCAGAAGTTTTCATCTAATTTAAAAGCTCATAGATCAAAGTCTGTATAACAGAGCTTAAAATGTTCTTTTTTCTTTAGCTTAGTAAATACTAAATGGCACAATGCTACCAAATTTAGTAATTTATGAGGTAGATGTTGCCACAGAAAAACTTTTATTTCAGTACTGTATACCTCTCAATTAAATCACATGAAGCTTTACCTTGTGTTGATGTAGCACCCTTGAACCATTGCTCTTTATTTTGTCTCTTAGGCACACCGCTTCTAGTGCGCAGGAGCAGTGATCCGGCTTTGGGGCCACCAGCTGACTTCCACCCAAGTGCTTCTCATCCCAGTGACCACAGTCTCAAGCATGTTGTGGCAGTAGGTGTCATGTAACTCAGCTTTTTCTTAAAGGCAAAAACTGTTCTTACCTGTTGGTATATAGGAATTTCATAAGTTATATATGAATTTGAATCTAAACCAAAGTGCATCGTACTCATTTTCTGTAAAGGAGAGAGTTTCCTCCGGACAAAATGGTTATTGTAGATGATACAGTCAATTAACAGTGGTTCTCTTTTTTAAAAATAAGAGATTTACATAAAGCTCAATAGTGGCATAAGGCACTGGAATATGAACTGAACTTTTAGCAATTGCTTATTTGTTCAATGTCTTACTGTCCAGTTTACCATTGCTTAGTGGAAAAAATGTACTTACCCTTTAAGATGCTTTGTTGGTTTTGCACCCTTTTTCACTTCCCTTGTTTTCTCATGGCGTTTCTGTCTTCCTTTGGCACCCTGCTACTACCCTGCATGGTCTCTTCTTTCACTCACTTTTCTATTTTTCATCCTGACTCTTCCTTTTTGAGGACAAATTTGTTTTCAACATAGTTATTACTAAATATCAGTGCAAATACACAATTAGTGAGGATGCAGTGACTCTTAATCAGATGTTATTGCAGGCTGTCTTCAGTCTTCTAAAAGTGATACTGTCTTGGCCACACTTGGGCAACATTTTCTTACTTTGCAATTTTAAGGCCTGAAGCTTTGTGTTTGTGTGTGGGGAAGGTGTTTCTATATTACTTATAAAAAGATTAAATTCTTTAGAATCTCTGAATGTCAGCTGGGATACGTAAGTGTATCAAGCAGAACAGAGCCTTTTCATAGACTTGATGTTTGCCTGGAAAGCTCTGGTGGGTCTGCTTCTGTGCTACTTTATGCCAAATGAATGCTGGCTTAAATGATAGCGCAGTTCCACCTGCTTTCATTTGCTTGTGAAATTTATGCCTTTTCCCCTTTAGCTTCCCTAAACAGTGTTGCAACTCACTCCCTGTCCCCAGTTGTGTAAACCAATCTATCCTTGTTTTGTTTCAAAATGAAAAACACTCAGAAACTCCCAGCCTTTTCATTTGGTGCAAGGGGGACATTTCAGCCTAGATCACAACCAGTTTACAGCGAGATTCCGCAAATGGCCATATTGGCACATTAGGGAGCAGGAGCAAAGAACCGGGGTTCAGCAACATGTGCTGGAGGTGGGAACCTTTTCAGCCGAAGATGTTGTATTTAAGACTATACTTCCAGTTAAGTTCACGTGAAGGAGGTAAGTAAATAGGAAGTCAACTTGCATCAGTACACAAGAATCCTCTAGGCCTAAAGGAATTCTCTATGCCTAAAATAAAGAGCGTCCATCCGTCAGCTGTAGGCATACCAAAGCTGGACAGATAACAACAGTGGAGAAGGCGCTCTGATTTTTTTTTCAAAATGTCATGTAAGTGGGGGGAAAAAAGGCCCAGAAGGTTGAAAGTTTTTATTGTTAAAGTGAAAATCTGTTACAGCAAAATACGTTACACCAGCTCTTGTTTTTGCAGCAGTACCATTTCTAAAACTCTTGTCGTCAATCATACTGAAATATGCTTTGGCATAATGTTTTGGGAAGCGTAGAAAGCTTAAATAACATAGGTTAAATTAGGTAGAGATTGTTTTAAAACACAGGGAAGAATCGATATCTGACAAATGAAAAAACATAGCACAAACAATTGAACACTGCATTTTGAATATAGCTACGCTCCTTCATGCAAGTGTTAAAGGAGTAGTTAGAGAAAATTCATTTGTCCTGTATATTGCTGCTGAAAATTTAAAATTAATACTGCATTTCCTTTGCCACAAACAAGTATTTTTTTCATATTAAACTGCTTCCTTGCAGTTATATGCAAGTTAGAAAAACCAGAGCTATTGGTAGATGAAACAATTTTCAGTGCATGTAGTAAAAATTAAGTCTCTGTATTTATGCCACAATTATCTTAGCAATCATTTTGTAATTGAAACTGACTTCCATAATTAGCTTAATTGTTTTGGCACTTCTGGCGTTTTGGTGTTTGGCACATGCAGAACTGACAGTTTGGTTCTATGTAGAAATATGCGTAGTTACACTATATTCAGGTTTATATGCTATGTACGGATACAGCAGTAGTTGACATATTTTTGAGAGGTGATTTTCATGAATCTCTGAAGACAACATTGATTTGTCTGTAGGAGAGTGCAGGACAGATGTACAATAATTAATGCATAAAATAAAACAGCAAATGCAGTAATGTAAGAGAAGAAAATGACTGTCCAGTTCAGGTGAACTGGATGAAGCTGACGAACCATTTGAGCTGTTCACAGTATTTGTAGAATCTAAGCAGAGCACGTATTCTGTTTTTCAGATGTTATACCAAATCTTCAAAGGAAGATTTTTTTTTTCATGCCATATGATGATTACCAAAATTACAAAATCTTTTCTGAGTGACCAGGTAGTTTGAGAAGAATTTGAGCTATTCTTTCTTATTTTCTCTGACATTTATTGTCTTAGCTGTAGTTTTAGCCCCAATTAACCAAATACTTCTAGACCAATCAAAAACTGATAGTGAAGTCCAGCATCTGTTCTCTCAGACTGGAAGTCATTTAACAGATGGTACAAAATTTGAGTTTCTTTTTTCATCCAATCCTCTCCTTCCTTATTGTGATAGCTGCCACTGAAAAATTTGGAGACTGTAGTCAGGGAAAAATAGGGCTTACAAACATCTGAATTTGTTATTGAAGAAAAGGTGTTTGTTAATGAATTTGTTAATTTATGAAGGCAACTGTTAGTATCTTCTGTCTAGTTAAAATCACAGAGCCCTGGCCAGGCTTTCAAAAATGGAAGCTTCCCTCCCTGGGTCTCCAGAGAGGACCTCAGGGAAATGTAATTAGTTTAATGCACTTTGAAAATTTTAGTGGCCCTAGCTTTGCTAGGGCAATAGCCAAGTGCTGGTCCAGCTGCTTTTTAGCGGTGAATGGCCTGGCTTCAGAAAGTGGGGTTAGCAATGGGCATGAAGTCTTCCACCGGGGGTCTCCCTGGTGAGGCCATGCGGTGTGATTGAAATGGTGGAAGCCTTTCAGAGGGAGGAAGCATGCTTTGGCCACTTAACATTTGCTCAACACTTGTCCCCAGCTTGCTCAGAGGAGCTGCAGATTCAGGTTCTCTGTACCAGCTCAGAAGTTCCTAGCTGGATCCCTCCACTCAAGCTACAGCAGGGCAGAAAGTCTGAATTGTGGGGTTCTGTTGGTTTGGGGTTTTGAACTTTTTGGGAGCAGAATACGTTTTGGTGCTTTTGCTCAGTCCAGTTCATACAGACAGTAATTGCTAAGGTATAATTCATAGAATCATAGAATCATAGGGTTGGAAGGGACCTCTGGAGATCATCTAGTCCAACCCCCCTGCCAGAGCAGGGTCACCTTAGAGCAGGTTGCACAGGAACGCGTCCAGGCGGGTTTTGAATGTCTCCAGAGATGGAGACTCAACTACCTCTCTGGGCAGCTTGTTCCAGTGCTCTGCCACCCTCAAAGTAAAGAAATTCCTCCTCATGAGAAAGCGGAGCTTCCTACATTCAAGTTTGTGCC
>VYZM01012497.1:106855-142888 GCA_013398915.1 Dromas ardeola
ATAGAAGGCTATCAGATTAGTCAGGCATGATTTCCCCTTGGTGAATCCATGCTGAGTACTTCTGATAGCCTTCTTTTCCTCCACATGCCTCGAGATGACGCCCAGAACAAGCTGTCCCATCATCTTTCCAGGGATGGAGGTGAGGCTGACCGGCCTGTAGTTCCCCGGGTCCTCCTTCTTGCCCTTTTTGAAGACTGGAGTGACGTTGGCTTTCCTCCAATCTTCAGGCACCTCGCCTGTTCTCCAGGACCTTTCAAAGATGGTGGAGAGCGGCCCAGCAATGACTTCCGCCAGCTCCCTCAGCACTCTCGGGTGCATCCCGTCAGGGCCCGTAGACTTGTGAATATCTAATTGGCCTAACTGGTCCCTCACTTGATCCTCCTCAACCCAGGGAAAGTCTTCCTCTTGCCCCGTTACTTTCTCCAAGGCCTGGGAATTAAATGTAATTAAAGATGTAATTAAAGAATTAAATTGTAATTAAAACATCTGAACTTCCCTTTCTGGAGCTATTGCTTCTGCTTTTATCTCTCTCTTTGCCCAGGGACAGACTTCCCTACTATCTGAAGACTTGATCTGTCATGAGTTTCAGATGGAGGATTGTGGTCCTATTTAAGTTGATGGAAGTTTTGCATTAATTCTGGTGGGACTAAGGCTTCACCTCCTCTTGCTAACTTGCGGATTATTATGGGGATGCTATGTTCTGCATGACTTATTTTTCTTTTATAGTTGCATGTTTCCCCAATAAATACTTAGGTTAACTTTGAGTTAATCAATGGGAATGGCTGATTAAATTGCATTTATCCATATTTAAAGATACAATGAGATGCTGGATCAATTGAAGAGCTGCTCCAGTGGCTCGATACAGTTTCAATTTTTACCTAAATGTGACTTGAAATTGACTGTATTTTATGCATTGTGGACATATAATTTGCAATTTTGGATAAGGTTCATATATAATCAGAACATTTTTATGTTTCAAGCCCTTGTTAAAAAAGGTCGAAACCTCCTCTGGTTCTTCTGGCTGTTAATTGTGTTTGTAATGTATTAGCCTTCCTGATTAAGTGTCTGCGGATTAGCATAATGTGAGCATGTGTAAGGGTGCAGCTCTGTGATTTGTTCCTTTTACACACTATTTTATGTACATACGTAAACATAAAGTTATGCTGCAGTCAGAGCTTGGCTTTGAGATAAAGATTATCAGTAGTACTTTCAAAATGTGTGGATATTTTATTATAAGAAAAAAGTGGAAATATTACCTCATCAAATCAGGCTATTTAAAAGCAGGGCAGGGCAGAGAAGGTCTGGTTTTGACACAGTGATGGAATTGCTGTAGAGTCTATATCTTGGGTTGATCCAAAGGGTTTCTGCTAAGGCTCGAGCTAAGAAACTGCGCTGCCATGAGGGTTGTGTTGTATGTCTGATTTTTACAAGATAAAACATTTGTCCACTATGTTTACTCACCCTGACTACATCAGGTAGTTTTAATTTCTGATCCCTTTGCATGTTTTGGAATCTCAATATGAAAGTCTCCTGTAGTTACGTGATTCCAGGAGGTGGGCTATGAGAAGGAAACCAGAGACTGGGAGAAATGCAGTAATTCTTCAAGAACTAGCAGTGCTGGAAGGATGGTGCACTTGTAATGTTTTAAATGCAGTGGTTGTTGACATAAAATAATTAGACAACAAATAAAGTAGAGAGGGAAACACAGCTCGGGTGTTTCAGTGTATGTTGCACGGTAGAGGCCAGACTGCTTCCCTGAGGTGGTGTGCTCTCAGACTGCCATTCAGAATAGCAAGGTTTTTAAATTCTGGAAGGAATTTACTTTTTTTCTGGTAGAAGTTTTCCTATTAATAATTTAACTCCTGCTCTTGAAATACTGCTGTGTGGAGCTGAACAGAAGATCTGGGGAGATTTAAAAGAATTTCCTGTCATTCAGCTGGGGAGTTCCGAACAGTTTGAGTTTTTTAAAAGGGAATTCTGATGTGGGTGAATCCATTTTTAAAGCAACTACTGTGTGTCTGTTTACGCTGCGGAACATATATAGAACGCTCCTAATCAGCGCAGGAGCTTGTCAGTGTATTGCTTTTGATGTCTGATTAGATGATCATAGGGACATCTGCAGTGAGTTAGTTTTGAAGTTGTTGGTGTGAGGCACTGCAGGAACCAGAGCTGTGTGGCACTCTTACACCGTGAAAAACTGCTGCTCTTAAAGACCCTTTTATAAATCCAACTATGCAGCTAGCTGAGGGCTGTCAGATGTAACAAAAGCCATTCCTTCTCAATTCTTGCTGTTGTTTTTCAACCCTGCGCTGCTTTTTTTCCCCCTTTCCTTGTACTGTGTGCTGTGGCATTCTGCGTCAAAAAGAAATTACTTTATATTGTTGAGGAAAAACTAAGAAATGTAAATGAAATATTTGTAATACTTCAGAATACTGAATTGATCATCTGAAAAAGGACAGAAGTGCCCTGAGGTAATTTCCTCTTTTGAGGGTGCAAAGAGGTACGTGTGTGCGGGGGGAAAAAGTCGTCTTTGTGTTCCTTGCACAACCTGCGTTTCAGAAAAGGTGTATTAT
Organism: Dromas ardeola; assembly: GCA_013398915.1. Classification (NCBI taxonomy): domain Eukaryota; kingdom Metazoa; phylum Chordata; class Aves; order Charadriiformes; family Dromadidae; genus Dromas; species Dromas ardeola. The sequence goes on from VYZM01012497.1 coordinate 109,429, forward strand.
TTTACGGGTATTGTTTAAGATGAGCAGTGGGTGTAATTTACATATTTTTATTTGAGAAGGATAAGTAGACTTTTTGTGATTTATTTTAATAAGAACTAATAATGAATGTTCCGTGACATTAATATAGTATATAAATTAGCAGTAAAAATGGTACAATCGGTAAAATAAGTTATTCATTGTTAATGTGTTGTTTTCTAAAGCCTGTTTGCAATGAGAGGAATGCAGGCTTTTTACTGACTATTCATGAGAGAAAGTATCTATTATGAAACCATCGAAGTTCTCTAGCGTTCTGGAACTTATGTTAGTAGTGGGCTGGGTTTTGTTTCCTTTTTAAAATAAATTTGGGGCCTTGGGTGTTATTTTTAAGCTACCTGATTGTTTATAAACCTTCCTCCATTGTCCTCTGCTTTATGCAGTCAGGTAGATGTGATTGCAGGTGATGGAAGGTGGCTGAGAGACTTAAACTCCCTTCGTTTTCCCATGTGGCCTATCTTACAAAGAATGTGGAAAAATTATAGGGTGGAAATAAGAACTGCTGACAAAAAAGGGGGGGGGAAAGGTCATGCTTTCAATTCTGCTGACACGTATTCATCTCTATAGCTACATCTTTGGGGTCCTACAAAATACTGTCATTCCATCTGGAACAGCTTTTAGCAGGCAGCTTACTCAACAGGCTCATGGCGCTGAAATTGGAATGAAACAATTGCAAGTTACTTGTATGTCTGACAGTCAAATTAAAAGTGGAAGATGACAGTCAACATGGCTTATGCATATCATTTACTGTCAAGCTCTAGAAACATTTAGTTAAAATAAAATAGGTTCTCAGTCAGTGTCCTACCGAAACGCTGCTACTAAATAAATAACATTTTCCATAAACATAGGAATCCAGTGGACAACTGGGAATAATGGCAAAGATCTTTGATACTTACTTAGACCCAAATGTTGCTGTGACATTAGGAAAAAAACTCATTTTGGATTTTAAAATACGTCATTTGCAGTGCACTGATATATGAGACACTGCTCTTCTTCTGGTTAATGTTTCTGTGTCTCTGAAAGTGATGTCTGTGACTTTGTTTCTCTTACAGGATTGATAGTTATTCACACTCAAAGGATTTTTTTTTTCTTTTTTTAATTTTTTGTTTTTAGGAGAGGCCCCTTAGACACTAAATTACGCATCCTGTTGGAGAGACCTTATCTGGGGATTTATTCTTCTCCTGTGTAGTTGGTGTCTCAGCTAATCTGGATTTACAGGTTTTCGAGTTGTAATAATAACATAGTGCTCTTTGAAACTTGCACATTCAGGTTTTTTTATGGCAGCAGATCCTGATTTACTCCACACCTATGAAGCAATTTCTTACAATAACGACTAGAATGAAGGGAGGAATATTTTAGTGCTTCTGTGTACTGCGTGCTTTTGGTGTTGCAGGTATTTGACATGTTGGAGTTGGGAATAATAAACTGAGACCACTCTGAATATAGGCTAAAATGGTAAGGGTGATGCAGTGAGATTCAAGATTTCGAATGAACATCTCAACTTCAATTTTTGTCAGTAATTGCAATGGTTTCTTCTGGCCTGTGAGTCTAATATGACCTTTTGTCATAACTCAGGCAGTAGAACCTCTCTGAAATAACTTAAAATAAATAAAACCTAATAAATAAACAATTTAGTAAATAAGTAGATCTTAAAAAGGAAGTGATTAGACTCTGGAATAACTGAGCTGATGCAAGAGCAAATTTTTGTCACTGTTTCCTGCACTATGAGGGACAATAATTACCTGTTTGTGAGGCACCCTGGTATTTTGGTCCTGAGCACCCAAGGATGGACATACCTGTGGTCTGATCTGGCACAGTTGTTCCTATGATGTATTTCAGATCCTAAAGAAGGATATTTGCCAGTTCAAAGTTTTACACATCCCAAGCTGTATCATAAAAAAGAATAAAACAAACAAACAAACAAAAAAACCCACCCCCCTATCCCCCCCTCCAACTTTGGCCCCTGTGAGAGATCTTACAGGAACAGTTGCTCCCATAAGATTTTTGATTTATTTTTTTTTTCCTCGACAATCAAGTTGAGTAGTGGCTTATGCTTTTTAAAATTATTTTTCTATTTTCAAAGTACTAGTAATAATAAGTTTTGCCTTTAATTCATCTTGGCTTAGGCCTTGGTTTAATGTAGATTTCAATTAGAACATATGGATACTCAAGCTCCTTTCTAAAATTCAAGTAAAACAGCTTTCTTCTTTGCATCAGTCCCAAGGGATGCTCAAAATACCATATTTACTGTATTTGAGCTGTACTCTGTGACGTGACTGGGCTGAGAGCATATTGTGGTATCCTAGAGTTAGCAGAATTACTCTCTGTGTTGGCACTCATTCTGTTGTCTGTTTTGCAGCTGGCTTAGAGTGATACGAACTTGGACCTTAAATGAAAGAGCTGCTGTGTTTCTTGTAGCATGCTTGCTCCATTGAGCTAATAGTGGTGCATCTGAGATGATTATACTTTTAACACCTGTGGAGATAAATTGGCCTCCTCCTTTTCCTTTCTTCTGCTTTTTTGGAATTACCAAGTACAATCAATTTCGTGGTGTATCTGTCAGCTTTACAGAAACAAAAGGAAACCCCTTCTTTTCAGCTGACCTCATGTCATTCTAAGAAATATGGTGAAGGCTCCTCAAATCGCGAGTTCACTTCCACCCCCACACCTCCCTTTCTTTAATGATCTGCATAAATCTTTCTGTCCTTCAAGCAGCAGAATGGGAATCAAATAGAAATATATTGTTTTGGGGTAAAGTAAGTTCTGCCAGCAGCACTACTGAGCAAGGGCCAGTTATTCTTCATCGCCGCATCTTTTGACACTTTCCGTAAGAGCCCAAATGAATTCTGTTTCTGATGCAGAAGAGGCATATTCCAAGGGGAATTTTATAAAACACTTCTGTGAGAAGTTGCAAGCATGTTAAAAGGAGAAGAGGCCAGGGAACAAAAAACCCACAGATTAAGTGGATTTTAAGTCACAAGGAAGAAAAAATTCAAAGAAGAAAAAATCAGCAGGAAGAAAGATATCCCCTTCAATTTTGGTTTCAAAAGACGTAGCCAAAGTATGGATGTTTCACCTTAAAAATAAATAAATAAATAAAGTCTGTGAAATGCTGCAGTTCTTAGTGGCAAATCTGTTTGTATCTCAGAAGTTCCTGTAGTGATATTTTCTTTACCCAAAGAATTAGTGTCTTAACCATATTTTTTGTCTAAAAGAACATAGAGAACATTTTCCTCAGATCTGTGAGGCGTCCGCCATAGCTGCCTAGGCATCAGATGTTTCTATGTGCTTCTGCAAAGATGTGTTTTTTTCTTAATTAATGGTATTGGTGAAAATTCTGTGGCACAAAGACCATCTACGAGGCCAGCGTGGCTAATGTACGCTACACAGATAAATGTATCTGCATTTCCTTCATGCATAGTGTGTGCCACCTTGCATGCTTTCAGATTTCCATTTGACAGAGTCAATTCAGTAATCTTGTATATCTGAGGGAAGAATATTCTACAAAAGATATCCTGAAAATATTGATGACTGAAGTGGTCTGCTGCATAGTGGTAAGAACAGCTTGAATCAGAACGTTTTGCTCCTTGTGGAAAAAATGCAAAAGACTATACTAAGCTTGTATTACAAGTTCTCCTCGAGTTCCTGCCAGGGAGGCTCTGAGGAGTAGAGACAGTCAGAATGGGCTAGAAAAGTTTTTACACAATATTTTTATTACTTAGAAATTACCCTGTAAACTTGTAAATAGCAGAATTAACTCTTGGGGTGAAAGAAGTCAGTTCCACTTCAGTCTTCAGCCCATTCTGTCCATCCTTGGTTCCCTGTTGTTAAGGATGAGAAAACACTCCATCCCGTCATGCAGAAGAGAAGGGAAATTGCCTGGATCACTGTTCATAGATAGATCCAAACGTTACTAGCCAGGATGCTTTGAGATGGATACTGTGTTATGGTCAAATTGATAGTCTAGTTAATACACAGAAGAGAATCTCTGGTGTATGATTTTCTCTTTAAAGCATCTCCAAACATAGCAGGAAATTGTCAACAGCAGAAAGACTTTTAGATTAGGGATTACCATGTTAACAATAACAAAGCTATCTTTTAGTTTACAAAACACTGAACCAAATGATGGCTTCATGCCCGGCTGTGATTTTCTGCCTTTTTACCTTTCAGTGTCTAGTTTGTATGTAGTTGTCATTTTCAAATGGCTGTTTTGAGAGGCACATTGATGACACTATTGTGTTAATGTCATCAATCATACAAACACTGATATTACCAGGTAAAGTTAGTTCATTAGAACCAGATGCATGCTCCTGTAAATAAAATTAGGTTTTTTTTAAAGTGTGGCAGTATGCCAACAGATTATAACACTTTCGGGAAATTAATCTGCTGCCAATTATGTGTATTTATAATACTATACAAGTGTATAAACCATCAAATTATTGATGTTAGTCCTGTTAAAATTACTTTTATATAGTGTCTGATACCGGTTATCTTTTAAGCACAGGTCTAACATGCAGATTCTAGGTTTAGAGTGATTTAATTTTTGTTAAAATGGGTCAATATTTAGAATTTATTACATATTATTTATATATTCATATGGTTATGATGATCACTGCCACAGAAATACTTCTTTTTTATTTTTCTATTTAATTACTAAGCTTACTTCAGGTCTAGCTTTCTTTTCCACTGCTGCTAGTATTTCGTTCTGTAACAATGAACCATGCACACTTAGGGCTGGTTGGCCCTAACTAAACTCTGTGTAGCTTGCACTGCAAAAATCAAATGAGAAAATATTCTTTGATTTTGATATATGCAATTTATAACCTGTTTCTTTTGCTTTTTAAGTAGCTGAAATAATCAGTCTAGGCTTTTGATATATGTGTTTGAAGTAAAAGGGTACAAATGAAAAGTTAGAAAGCAAGTTCATAGCATTCATCAGCTCTTAAAGAAAAAAAAGTTAAGTAATGCTACCCACTTATTGGCATATATGTTGTATATATGTTCATGTGGTGCCCTTTGCTAACAATGTATTTTAAGAGATTGTGCCTTAGATTGTTGTGAAAAGAATAGGAACTAGGTAAATATATTGCAGTTCAGAGATAACGAAAGGAGATCTGTGCAAAGGAGTCTGAGGATACAACTCACTAGAGAGTAAAATTTATTTTCCAGCAATAGTGAAATTTGAGAAGGGCTCAGCACCTACCGCTAATTTTTACTGATACTGCTGGGATCAGACCCTTAACCCTCTCTAACCTCCCCCTTAAACAGGATGGTATTTAGTAACGTGCTTGTCCTGCCGTGAGATTTGGGCTTTTTTGAATTGGGGAGTGGGGAGTCAGTTGGCAGCCTTGGAGCCCTCCTGGGCCCTTTCCCCTGCGCCCCTGCCCGTTCCTGCTGGGGACAGAGGGTTATGGGAGACAGGGTGGCCCTGCCACCCTGTCACACGGTCTTGCGATTGCTGGCAGCTCTCCGGGTTCCCGGTGGGGCAGGTGGCTCGGGTGCCCCTGGGCTGGGGGGGGTCACCCTGCCCTGCAGAGCTCCCGCTGCTGGGGCAGCTTCCGTCCCTCCTTCCCTCCTGCCCTGGCGGTGGCAGGCCACAGGCGAGGGAAGTCTCTTGCAGACTCAGCTGTATTCTGTGCTGCATTTTTTTGAATTTGGACTTAAAGCTGCTTCAGGTGAAATAAGAAACACTAGCCAACGGAATTGTGGGGCTTCATATTGATAATTTTCCCTTGCTTTTGGAGTCAGAATTGACTGTACACTGCAACTGGGGAACAGAAGGCTCCTATTGAGGAAGACAAATTGTGTCAGGAGTGTTCAGCCTCCAGTCTAATATATTTTTCCTACTGCAGATAGCACTTCTGGGTTCATTATAGCTTGCTCTCATAAGTCGTCATTTCTGTCTCAAGGCTGTTGTGCTTTCCAATGTAAAGCAGATTGATGCTGGCACATTTTTTCTATTTTAATTTTACAAAGTTGTCACACTGAAACTGTGCCTCATATTGGAGGTGCTTTGAAGTGAAGAGATAAACAAAGAGCTAAAATAAAATTAAAAAGGAGCACGAACAACATTTCATCTTGGTTTGTCTTCTTTAAAAATAAACTGAATGGATGTAGTACCCTTGTGCCACTGTAGTAAGTCTGCAAACATTAGCCGATCAATCTAAATTGAGTTAGTGTATATGCAGTAAGCAGAAACAGGTGAAAATTAGGTTATCTGTGCCCAACTCCTTCTATTTGCTATGAACAGTGAGATATAAACTAGTTTTTAGACCCGATTAGTTTTGTTTATTTTCAGAGAGGGGCAGAGGCAGAACATGTGCTATATCTACCGTAGTTATTAAACCAAGAAACTATAAAAAGTCACTAGCTCAATTGTGACATTTGCAGATAAAGGTAGAAAGCCCTGCCATAAATAAATCTGAAGTGAATCCAGGAGGAAAAACAGCAGCAGTCCTTGGTACATTTCAGTTTTATCTCTATGAAAAACAAAAAACCCAAGAATTTTGTCCTTCCACTAACAAAAAAGAAGTCATTGTCTCTGCCAGTGTCAGAAATGCCAACCAAATCATAATCTGAAGTATGGTTTATAACTTCACTTTTTTTGATTTGTGGACTCCCAAAAATTTTCCAATAAAGACAGTAAGCTTCACGGTTACTTTTTATGAAGTTCTAAAAGTAGTCAAGGAATTTAAGAGGTCTGTTGACCACAGATTGAAGCTATTCTTTACAGCAATAAAATGCAAAATACCAATGGCAAATATTCTCTCACTATTACAGTTCTTGGGTGCACAGTTACTATTAATCTTTGATTTAAAGGGGAATGACAAGTCTTTGTCCCTAGACCAGCTTTGAAAACATGTAGCGTGTAACAGCTTTTACACCCCTAGATAGAAGCCTTTTGCATGCATTTATGCACGGCTCCTTACTGGTGGGAAGCAGCAACTGCACAAAAAAGCATGATTTCTCCAAAGTGGCAGTGAGGGCCTTTCCTGAGATCGCAGTCTTATCTATGCAGTAGTGGCTGTATTCACCTTTCCCAGCAGAAAGGTAATGGCCCTTTTCTTTTTCCTGTGCCAAGAAGTATCATCACCACTGCAGAATATAAGTAAAGACCCAGGAGACCCGGCTGTGAGTTTCCAGTCCCATTGTTAATTCAATTTAAAATTACTTGCTCCTAGAACCCAGCATTTATTTTCAAGCCAGTACCTCACCTGTGTTCCGAGTTGTGTTGTAGAGCTCTAAAATTCAAGCCGAACACAGAACTGGAAAACCAGTATTGTCCTTTCCACTAGTTTGAATAGGCTTGTAAGCAGTAGCCTTGATGTACTGATCTCTTAAAACTTCTATGCCTGTTCAACTAAAGAATAAAAGGATTCTCTTGCTAAAGACAGGTAACGTTTTCTTTGACAGAGGTTCTCTGTCACTCATGTTTACTGGAGAATTATTTTAAAAAATAAAAGTTGATGAGTTCTCAAAATATTAACAACTCCTGCCATCTCTGCAAGCTAATTGAGAACCTGACAAGAATCATTCCCCAGTGCCATTTGCCAGAGCCCTGAACGCCTCTGAACCAAACTGCTGATAGCCTTTGTCTGTTCCCTAGAGGGGGTTTGTGGGAAGAGTGTTTTGCTGTTAGGTTTTCTAGTATTTAGCACCATCGGTGATCAAATATGCCTGTTCTGCCTTCGAGAGGGTTGTGAGGATGAATGAAATAAACTCTGAAGCATTCAGGTTCTTTCCATCAGACCATACTTCAAGGTCTACTACTGTTTCTGTGTCATCTCTCACTTCAAAGGTATCTGCCCTTTGACTTTTAAGTTGAGCTGTTATTGTTGGGGCCCCTTTGCGTTGCCTGAGGCTATCAGATGTCCAAATAGCCATAACAACAGAAATAATATTTGCTTTCTTATGGTTAACAGTTCCTGTTTGATTGTTACAAAGATGTAAGGCAGTTCAGGCTTGGGGGGGGGAGGGGGTGGGGAAGAACTGTTCAAACTTTATTTCAGTTTGCATTCAGCACCCTGGATCCTTGCATTTGTGTTTTCCAGACTTGATGGTGCTTGTAGCTGTTGGAATTGAATACAACCATAGGGATTCCTGCACAAAGGAAGGAAATAAATTTTCAGTCCATATCAAGTATAATTATCCCTGAAGCTGATCTGCTTAGGTTCCCATTTAAGTTCCAGTGAAGGTTTGCTAACTAAACTTGTTGCTATTGAAACTTATAACCATTTAAACAGGAAAGGGTTATTTGCTGGGAGAGGATGTAGCAGATGGAAAGCCTCATCTCTGTTCCTCTTAGAACCTGGACTTCTTTTGTGCTCACAACACTGTGCTGTAGGCAGTTCACGCTTCAGGGGAATGAACTGTTCAGACTGGTTTTTGAGTTGGAGTTCAGCTCCCCAGGCCCCTGTATTTGTGATCTCCAGACTTGATCGCTCTCTATTACCATTGTACAGGAGTGAGTGTGTATTGGAGAAGCTCTGAGTAGCTTAAAATGCAGTAGCGCATCGGCTTAGCAGCACAGATCAGTATTATCCTGTTATTCCAGTGTTTTGTTTCATGTGTCCAGTACTTCCTATTAAAATATTAAGCGCAATTCACCGTGCTTTTTTGTTGAAATTTAAAGCCCTGCATGAGATTATGCACAGATACTTGAAAAAATGCCATTCCCTCTATGATCCTCTTTTCTACTGGGAGCTACTTTTGTCTAGGATGTATTGCTCGTGCCTGCAGGATGTTCCATGTTTCAGGGGTCCTAGACTGTTAAGCTCATTCTCAGAAGAAAGCAGTAAATGCTTCCTTCGGTTGCTTTTGAATTTGGTAAAGTTCATCTCTGAATGAGAGGCCTTTCTTTAGGAAGTCTACCTTGTTCTTTCTTTTACAAAGTAACTCATTGAAGCTATTTCTTTCTACTTTTTCTTCCTAGAAGAAAAGATAATGTCCTTCCTTTTGAGTACTTAGAGCACATTGCAGTGATTTGGAGCCATTAAATATGCAGATTAGTAGTGCTCAATATAAAAAAAGAGGCAAGCAAAGTCTAGCAGCTTGCAGTGCTTTGGATTGTTATAATGCAATTATAAAGTCTTTAGAGAAAGCTTTGCTTTTCTGTGTGATAGCATAAGAAACTTCACTGTACAAAATATTTTATAAATTTGCTTTTCTAAATAATAAATTTCAGTGAACTTGACGTAGGTAATCTTGTTTCTTAAAAAGTCAGACAAACAAAAAAAAGCCTACAAAAAACAACCCAACCCCTTACGCCCAACATGCTGCCGGTCTTCCAGAATTTCTGGTTGTGGAGTATTTCTAATTATAATCAGACCTGGATAATTCATGTTGGATTTATTCATAAGTAATAATATTTGAAATATTTAACTGGTAAACAAAACTGCACTGTGCTTTGTATCTAAGCACATTGTACTGAAGTTTTAAAGCTTAAATAATTCACATACATAAAAACTTTGTTAACTTACTGTTAAGGTCGCTCAGATTTTCTGTCAACACATCGTGATAACTCCAGCCAGCAACCAGGATCATGCATCCTCTCATTCCTCCCCCGCTCCCCACCCCAAGAAGGGTAGGGAGAAGAGAAAGGAAAAAAACCAGACCTCATGGTTTGAGATAAAGACAGTTTAATAGAACAATAATGGAAAAGGATAATAATAGTAAAAGAATATACAAGACACAAGTCACTCTCACCGCCTGGTGAATTGGTTGCCCAGCCTGACCTGAGTAGAGATCGTGGATCCCGCCCTTCCTCCCCCACGCCAACCCCCATTTGTATACCAAGCATGAAGTCTATGGCATGGAATATTCCATTGGCCATTCCGTTGTTCTGTCTATGCTCCTTCTCAGCTTCTATGGGAAGATGAAAAAAGTCCTTGATTAGTACAAACATCACTTACCAACAACTAAAACAATATGCATTATTGATACTACTTTAATACCAAATTCGAAAACACAGCAACCACTAGAAAGAAAAATAACACTATCTCAGCTGAAACCAGGACAACACATTTCTTAAAAAATCAAGGAAATTGTAAGTTAAGGAAATACTAGTGTTTAAATTAATCTCACTTCACATGCTTTAGCTCAGAAGCATCGTGAAGTACTCAGATGTACTGAACCTAGTCACTTTGTTCATCTGTCACGTTCCTCACTTTCTATATGAGCACAGTCTTAACTGACCTTGGTCCTCCCAAGTAGACATAAAAAATGCAGAATTGTGAAAATGAGGAAATATGAAGAAGGTGATTTGTAGTTTGGGAGGGACGAACTGCAGGAGAGATGTGTTCTAGATGTTGGTAGAGGTTTGGATGGTCCTGTTATTTGCACTAAGATTTTAATTTTTTTTCAATAGGGTACTTCTGCTTTACATGTAAAACAGATCTGTTAGCCACGTTATTTCCAAGAGCACCTTCACTGTGTTGTCTCTGGGTCAGCTCATGAAACAGCTTTTCACTACAGTTTGCTTTGCCGTCTTCTGTTTTGTACCGTTGTCCGAGACAGAGTCAAGTAGGTAACAAAGAGCAAACAGCTCAGTCCAAGGCAGTTATGGAGTATGGTGCTAATTGGATACTTTCATTTAGTGAATCATAATAAAATGGCGGTCTTGGAGATAGTGGTGCAGCTGAAACTAGAAGTTTGTAAAGCAAAGGTTTCGGTTTTTCAGTCTTGCTGAACATGATCAAACACCTTCTGAGTATTAAAAGAGTACGTAAATTTTGACTTTCCTTAGCCTAAAAAGAAGAAAGAAAACGTTGCCTTTTATATCCACTCAAAACGTTTCTAAAAATATTCAGAATTGAATAGAATACTGAAACGAAAGCTGCGTATCTGCAAACACGAGCAACATCCTTGTGTCTCACTGGGTTAATTATTGTGTAGAGTACTTTGGAACTTGCTGGAGTGCTCTGATGTGATTTGCTTTGGTTGAGACCTAACTGTGAAAGGAAGTAGTAGTTGGGTATTGAGTTGACACGTGCTGAAAGTAGTTTGGGACTTGATTTACTTGGCTATTTGGTGCCATACTTTTGGTTTCTGAATTCTGAGGAACTGGAAACAAGGGAGCTGTTTTGTCCCAGCATGTGTATCTGAAACCCACTTGAGCGTCTCTGTGGAGAGGTTAGGAAATGATGGAGCTATGCAAAGGCACGCGAGGAGATAGATTAGCTATTTCCTTCCACTTTGTGGCAAACACATACTAAATGTTGTCTCTGGGATATTTTGTTTCTAGGAAATCATTGATATAAGTGAGAATGTTTATTTTAAAACAGGAATAAACAAAATTTGAAAACTTCTGCTGGAAGATCTTTTTGTTACCAACTCTTCCCGTGGCACGCTTTTCTCCTATTTTTCTCAAAAGCAAAGAAACAGGCATTGAATTGAAACAGGCGTGTTTGTCCAGGAACACATGCAAGGAATAGGAGAATTGATGACTCACACTGTTTTCTGTCATTTAGAGAATTACTCATTTGTTCATGTCGCCTGTCGTGCTCGCCTAAGCAACAGCAATGAGTTCTCTGACCTTTGTTCTTGCAATTAAAGGTGCTGCTATTAGTCAACAACTATTGTGCAATTAAGTCCACCTGTAACTTAAAAAAAAGCAATTTCTGTCGATAAATGCAACTTTCTGGTGTGAAAATGAAGTCACCTGTGTGATTTCCTTTGCTTATTTTCTTTAAATGATTAAAAAAAAAAAATCATGGTTGTGAGAGTTCTAGCTGTATAAGATTGTCCCCCTCAACCTGATCAGGAGGTAAAACTGTGCTCATTATAGTGTCCTGAGCTTAATTCATCTAGATGTCTTTATTATTGCCGTACTATTTTATTCCCGATGAATATGCTGATACATCTTTGCATAAGATATTTTGTTCACCCCGCTTTTTCAACCATGTGATAAATCCTGTTTCCTTTCACTGCAATTTTTAGCGCTGTCAAATTATTTACTAACCAGTGCTGTTATTTCAAGATGCAGTTAATAATTAACTTGAAACCAGATCATTTTATGAAAGGTTATTTTCTGATGACTTTTAAAAATCCTAGGAGAGGTTGAAAAATACCATTATGATTCATAAGGATTTGTTGGAAATAACAATATACTCTCAGGTGATCCGTCCCTAGTTTAAATTGCCTGCTAGGTTTAGGATAAGCCAGTGATGGTAATGTCTTGGCTCACAGGAGTCAACTCAGATTTATTAATAATATCCACTCATAAATTCAGGGTAGTACTGTGCCTGTAATTTCAGATCCTAAAATAAGTTTTTGTATACAGTTGCACAGAATTAAAATGCTACACAGTTGCCTTAATTTCCATTGAGTATTGAGATCAAGGGCTTTATGTAGGGCAGTGTGTTTTCATCCATTTGCAGGCAAGGATGCAGGCAAGTCTCGATTCCCTGAAGAGATTCAGACAGCATTTTAACCCTTATTCACTTGTTTGATGCTGTCTAGGTTAAGATGTTCTCATGGTCCCTTAGAAAGATCTTCAAGACTGATGGCCTGTTTTTCCTTTGACAAGTTCTTTCTTAGAGTTAGGTTTACAGTATGCCAGAGAAATTTAGGAGCATCTCTAATCTGGGGTTTACTTGGCTAATAGAGGCCTGGCAATACCGATTTGTGTTGTTTTTTTTCTTAGGCTCCCTAGCCACAGTGCTGGGGAGCTTTTGTTGAGAATGAAGGTTGGCAATTTGGTTTGGAGAATGCCCAGAGCCAAGGAGAGAGTAGGATTTCTAAGAGAATTAATTCCTTCCTGTATTGAGGTATGTTGTGAGACCTCCAGATATGATTTTGGAAGAACTTCACCTGCAAGTTTTAGATATATATATATCTCTGTGTGTGTGTGTATATATACATGTACACACTCTCTTATACACATATATGTGTATATATATAAAAACCCCATAAAATTTATTTTGATAATTTAACATCCTTTAAAGTATGGAGAAAATTGTTAAATATTAGTTATCTGCAGGATGATGCGCAGACTGTTACCAATTAGCCACTTAGATTGAAGCAAGCTGATAAGTCTTTCATTAATTCAATGCCTGAATCTTCTGAAAAGTAAATAAATTTGCTGCCCACAAAGTTAAGGGGGAATACTTAACTCCCAGCAGGAATGAAAGTGCCTTTAATCTAAACAGGCAATGTAATTTTTAGTACCTTGTGTTCAAGGGCTGCGTTCCAAGCTGAGGAAGCTCCACACTAATCACAAACTGTGGCTCCCTGGCACGTTGTGGAAGCGTCTTGGGAAAACACTGGATGAGTGGGTCTCCGAGAGCATTCAAGTCCTTGTCATGCTATAGATTGGGTCTCTCATGGGACCCTGATCTTTGGTTTATGTGATGATTTCTGATTTCATGGAGTATAGTGGGCATGTTTTCTACCTTAGCTTTTTAGCAAAGCATTTCCTCCCTAACCTTTTACATTCTTGTTTAGACTTCAGCCTTTCAAACAGAGTGCAGCAGAAGCTATATTTCAATACTTCTTGACTGCACCATATTTTCAAGAAATGAATTCTTGTCTCATCTTTTGATATCCATATGCATTACTGGCTAGTCTGTATACAACCATTAGATAGAAGGGGTCTTTGGCTATTGCATTAGTGCCTAAAGAGGATCATATATTGAAACATGAGACATGTCTGGGAGTTTGGTATTCATGTTCTTTAATTGCCAATGTCAGTTCAGTGTTCAACCTTTGACAAGGGCAAGCAGTGAAGGATGTGCACCTCGGACATCTGGAGGAAAAGCTTCTAAGTTACTGCTTGTGTTTCTTTCATAGAGAGTGGGCTCTGTTGGTGTTTAATTAGAAAAGCAGGCTGGTTTTTTTCACGTTCGTCTGCTTAACATGGCTTGGTTAATAATGTTTCTGTGACACCTTTTTTTTGACAGTTGATACCGTTGGCCACTATTGTGCAGATGCGCCTGTGCATACTGGACTATAGGAAATGATGTAGCTGTTCTACAAGGATTTAGTCAAAGCTATAAAATATTCATCTGACTGCACCATCTGCCTTGTGCTCTCTCCCCTCTACGCATTCTTCGGGCTCCAGCATTACTTGCACACACAGTCACATTCTGATTGTTGTCTCACTGGTTCTGCAGTCAGAATGTTCTAAATATCCAAAATATTATGTATATATCATGCTAGGTGGCTGTGTATTATTGGAAATCCTGGGCTTTAAGCACACTGTCATCCATTGTTCAGTAAACACAATTACATTGCCCTATCTTTCATCTCTTCTCTAATGAATCCATGCTAATTGATTAATCAGTGCTGTTGCTTCACTATGATAATCCCATATGAGGAATAGTAGTAACATAACTAGCAATTACTAACATATGTTGTACCCTGAGGAAAACATAACGTAATGCACCGCAAGTGGCAAACCCAGCTCAGGAGGAACGGAGAGGTGCCTCCGCCGGGCCGCGCGTTCCCCAGCACAGCTCTGTCTGCTGGGAGGAGAGATGGGCCCGGGGGGGCTGGTTCTAGGTGCTCTTTGGGTGTGAGTGTGACCCACTGATTACTGGGAATATCTCAGTCTGTCACGACTAGTGGTGCGTTACAGAGGCATGTCTGAGAAGATGAGAGGAATGTGATCAGCTACATCTTTTTCCAAAGTTTCATTTGGTGTTGGTTACTGAAGTGACTGTCATCTTGACTTAAATATGGCTATGACAGTGACTTGTAAAGCGAGATAAAGAGCATTCTTACATCATTACAGCACCTTACTGATGTTACTGTTTAATTTCCAAAGCAATGAGTTGAGATTTCTGATCAAAGACAAAGTTTAATGTCGGCTCTCGCAGGCTGTGAGCAGTGCTTAGCAGGCCAATGGATGGTAATGATTTGGTTTTCCTTGCTGTTACAGAAACAACACAGCTATGGATTGCTATTGACCGACCTAGCTTGTTTAAGGCATCACGTTATACGCTCCATTCATGAAGAGAATTAGCAGCAAAATACCAAATACAGTCTTTAGTGAAGTCCCTTTTTTAATCCTGAAAATGGGTGTGGTTTCTAAATTTTAGAAACCATTGTTGTTCACTGCCACTGTCATTGCTGGTGGTAGCAAATATATACATATTTTAATTTGTATGAAAAAGACAGGTGAATTCAATAAAGGATTTATTGCAAGGAATAAAGATGTGAGGCTAAAGTATTGTTTGTATGTTCAGCTTTTAGATAATACACATTCTTTAGAAGCCTTTCAGATAATATTGAGAGCATATTACTGTACCAAAAGCAGAAAGTTTTTATTTGGTACTCCAGTTACATTTGTAAAGTTTTGGTTTGTTTTTTTTTTTTAATTTTCTGTATTGAGCATTAGTGTGCAGGTTTGGGGGGGGGGTTTTGTTGTTTTTTTTTTTTTAAGTGTTCAAAAGTAGTGATTTTATGTGGTGTGTATAAACTCTGAATTCTATTTTTGAGGGAAATGGTGATGTGGCATCACACATAAGACTGTCTAGATAAGACTTAGATGTTCACTAAGTAATACTTTCACGAAGAAATTATCTTGATGTAATGTATAATTGCTTCAGAGATTTTTTTCATTTACTTTTAAAAAGGAATACAACCAGTTCCATTTTGCCCAAATAAGAAAGGAGTCAAAATATAGATTTGTAGTTTGCAAATCTCTTGTAAAAGGGTCTGTCAATTAAAGATCTTGGGAGACTTAAAAATGTGAATCAAGCTAGGGAACGTAATGCTGATGTTCTCTTGGTCTGAGAAAATTTGGTGTATTTTCTTGTAGAAATATGAATTTCTTTCCTATTTTTGCAATATCTATTGCCCAATGGCAATTTCCCACGGTGGATTAGTGTGCGTTTGTAGAGCTCATGATAGTGCAGTTTTTAAATGATGCTTGTTGCCTTGGGAATGCTTACAAATAACGTATATAGTAACTCAAGTGTCCAAAGTTTGTGCACTTTCTTTGAACATAGATTTTTGTCTCCAAGTGGATGATACAGAAAAAATTACAAGTTTTAGCTGGGAAACACCTGCTTTTTCACTGCCTTGTATTGCTGAGAGCACTGGTAAATGTTCTCTGCAAATAAAAGACCACCCATGGATTTCTGGACAATAAATTTAGCAATAATCCTTAGAATATAATTAGAACACTAAAATGTAAATAAAATATGAATATTAATATCCTAGCAGATTCTCAGGATTTATCTGTGTGACCTCTAAAACCTAGGCACAAGAGTCGTCATGCTTCATGTTAGCCAGAATCTTTTGAAATACTCTTAGCATGGGTGAGCTCAAATTAATAATCTCACTGAGATGTAAATAATACTTGCTCAGGCACACTGACCTTCTAATACTTCTTTGTAGTGTCTAGTTGGCTTGTGGTGTAGGCAGAGAGCCTGTGTATATCTTCAGAAGACCATGTAGGGACACTCAGAAACAGTAGAGAGGTATTTAAGTCAGTAACGTTCCCTACCTAATTTTGCTGCTACTTTCTCCTGTTAATATGGTTTTCATCAGGAAAAGAGCTATACATTGACTTTACCTCTTTCTGCAGGTATTGGTAAACTAATTTTTATCTGATTCAGGACAGACCCCTGTGTTTTCCAACTGTAGAAAATGGAGGTTAATTTTTTAAAATTCTGTACACACTATAGAATCCTAATGTGTTTTCCACCCTGCAAACCCCTCTAGAAGCATTCAGTAGCATATGTATGTTTGAATGCCTACCTGATCAAAGTAGGTAATTAAAATCAGTGTGACAAATGGGGGAGAAGGCTAATAAACGTATCCTCTGTTTTAAAGGTGCCAATGATCATATCGCTGGCCAGTTACTCCATCCTTTCAGTAATTATTTCAATATTGACAGCTCCTAAAAGTTGTGAACACTTAGCGTATTATGTATGTTTCCAGTAGTTTTTTTGGTTGTTGTTGGTGTGGGTGTGGGTGTGGGTTGTGGGTTTTGGGGTTTTTTTTGATTGTTTTGGGTTTTTTTCCTTCCCCTCCCCCCCCCGCTACTGAAACACAGTTCCTTTCACTTCAAGAATTGGTTCTTGGCCAGTAGAGGTGCTAAATCCAAATATTTATCAATATGCTATCAATGCTTTTAAAAGCGGCTTTCCTACTGCTTTGGAAAAAGCACTGCTCACACCTCACCCTGGAAATTCTTAAAATGTTGGGCTTAGGTCCAGAGTTTTATGTGCACGAAAGCTACTTCTGGAGTCTTTTTAACTGACGCAATTTTTCCATTTTTCTTTTCCTCTGAGCCCTTCACAAAGGGAAGTACTTAGGCACTCAGGCTGCACCTCTTCCTTCCCTTCACCCAATCAGAACAACTGCCAAGAAAGGTGTGAACTCCAGTACTGTTACAACTAGTGGAAATTTTACTCTTTTTTTTTTTTTTTTTTTTTTGGCTCAAAGTTAGAGAAGTTTTTCAGCTGAGGGCTCTTGGAGACTGTCATGACCAAAATTATATCTAACAATTTTGATCTCCAAGCCTAAACCAATCTTAAAAATAAAGACCTTACTGTTTGTGTAGGACTTTAAGAAACAGCATTGCTGTTTCCATGCAGAGAACGCTCCTCAGCTGGATTTTCTGAATGGTTATGACTGGAAACAAATTGGGAGTAGGTAGAGCAGGAAGGGTTAGGGAGAATATTTTGAAGGTTGGTATTGGCAAGGTGTGTTTTACATGTAGAGGCTGAACATTTCCAGAAGAGCTCAGTGGGATTTAGGAGGTGAGAAACTGATTGGCGTAGCTTGTGTCCCCGAAGAACTGAGGCTCCTCTGGTTTTGGTTCCTGCTGACTCCTGTGCTCCCCTGGGAGCCGTGTTTGATGTTAGCAATATCTTGCCAATGTAGAAGGCAGGGCCTTCAAGGTGCCTGCTGACTTTGGACCGGTAGTAATTCCTGGTTACTACTGGGTAGAAGACGTTGCCTCCCATGCTTAACCCTATGAGGTACTCTTCTCCCTGGCTTCTCAGTGTGAGTGGTGCCCTGTTTACTATTGAGAATTTGCCCTCATACTCTTTTGACAGAAGTTGTTGACCACTGAGTTTAAGGCATAAGCAATAATTTTTGAGACATGTGTGCATAAGGTGTTCCTGTCTCGCTTTTCATCATGGTACTCAGTACTTCAGTTGAACTGCTCATGTGATACAGTTGCTCCTAATCTGCTTCAGTGCAAAGCTGGCCAGAGTAGTTGGACCTGCCGGGGAAGGAGGTTTCAGCCAGCTTGATTTCTGCATTGAACACCACCGCAGTGTATGTAATCCACCAGCAGAGTTCTGCTGTCATGATAACCCTCAGCAGAGAGTTGTTAGCAAACAATTTGGGGGAATAATTTCTTGCTCCAGACTGATTCCCGGGAGAGTGTCTATTTATGCCCTTGGTTTAAAATATCTTTTTAAGGGCCAGGACCAGAGCTCACTACAATATTCAAGAAATCCGTTGGTAGCTGAGAGGGAAAATGTTGCTGTTGTGGTTCCTGAAAATGTCATGTACTTGCTAAAAGCAGTACTATAGTATGGTTTTTCTTTGTGCTGTGCTAATTAAACATGAATCCACTTGCATATTATTAAAATATCTGAAGATGTACAGCTATTCTTATGTTGAAAAATATCTTTTACCAATCCAGTAGAATACATTTCAATTGACAACATTGAAAGAAGCTGTATGATCCTTATTTTCATATTTGTTGCCTGCCTAAAAATTATCTTTAGCAAGTAATTAATTGCATTTGTAGATACTGCACAATTGCATCAATTACCCATCTCGAATGAATGTCATTCTGAATAGTTGAGAGGATGATGTAGTTTAATCAGTAAGTGAAATGGAAGTATTGTAAACTGCTTAAAAATACTTAACATGTTTTGTGGAGGCAGGGTGATTTAAATTGAGCAGACTGCTGGAAAAGTAAGAAATATGGAGTAACAAACACTAATATTTTTTCCTTAGTTTAGCAGCATTTTATTAGCTTGCTTTGCATTGGTTTCCATTCTTGATATATTGGTGATAGTTATACTGTGGGGATGTTAGATGGTTAGGAATTTTTTAATTGAGATAAATTAGTTGTGGTTATAAATACACTTGTTTAAGTATGACAGCTCACGTGTCTGCTGACCAACGTTATCTCTTTCGGACAAGCTCTGTGATGTTTATGAGCATACTAAGCAACTTAGTTTTCAATTATTTGTTGGTTTTCAAAGGATGTTTGATACTACATTGTTCCTATTTAAATGGTAAAAAGGAAAGTTATATGTTAAAATAACAAAATTAATCTGGACATTTTTTGTGACGTTGTTATGCATACTTTTGCAATAGTAAACCATTCTTTAATATATTTCAGGATTAGGAATTGGTTTTGGGTGTTACATAGAGCTGTGTAGGCAAGATGGTAGTCTGGTATTAGCATTGTAATGAAAGGTGTTAGCTAAACAGGTGAAAAACAGGTATTGAAACCAACTTTGTTTTCATATCTAATATTTGAATGACTTTGTGTAACTCATTGGAAGTTGGTATTTTACAATGTGTAATGTTTAACCTATTCAGAGCCCCTGATTCTAATGCTTTTCCCCAGTTACAAAATTTTTTCTTCTGCAAAGGTGTTTTAAGAAAAGGTTTCTGCTAACTGGTAGCTTGTTACGTGTTTCACTTGTCAGAGTGTTCCCTGGCCTTGAGATAGCCTGACTCTGTACTTTGCAAGCAATAAAGATAAAATATCTGTTTTCTTAATGTAGGGTTTTAGGGCCACAGCTTTGATTAGGCCCATTGTGGATTTAAGGCCAAATGGGGGGATCTAGATACTGGTTTTTTTGAGTCTAAAACGTTTTTAAAACTTGTGGTTCGCTGCGTTCTTGTTTTTACAGTTGGGAGAGTGGCACGAGTATTGAAATGAAGGGCACTGGTTATTGTGGTCAAACAAAGTTTCTTAGCCATTTCAGAAACGTACATAGACACACAGCTTATGTTTTGTCCCACCAGACCAAAGCGAGCTGTGGAGAAGCCTTTCTGAGGCACAGTCGTGTACAATTGGCCAGAATTTGAAAACCGCTGCGGGTCGAACTGTTGGACGTTACATCAATATATGTATAAAATATTACATATTTTAACCTGTGCTGGGTTATATTATTACTAAACAAAACAGAGCATTTATATGTGTTCCTTGAGCTATATGGTCTTGGGGATCGTCTTCTGTATGCAATGTCAGCTGTTGCATTTGTTGCTGTAACTAAAGGTAAACACCTTTACTTTCTAACGCTGACTAATTGGTTTGGGAATATTTGTGAAAGTGCTGATTTTTAAAGCTAAAAATAGTGCTGTGGCTTTTTAAATTCATTCTGGCTGTCAGAAATGCTCACATGATCCTGAAAGTGTAGCTAAAAATGCTCAATTTTTAAGTACGGTAATTAAAGTTGTCTGTTGTGAGAGCAGTAGATGAGACATTTCCTGCATTTGTAAACTAAGCATCCTTTCACCCCCGGGTTTCCTTGCATCTGACTGTTTGTTATGTTGGGAGGATCTGAACTCCCACTGAACCTCCTTGGAAGAAGGTTTGCTGTTGGCCAAGCAGGGAGAGCGAGCTCTGCAGCCTGCCACCCTGCTCCCTGACCTTCTGCTTTAGGGTTAGGTTGCCTTTCCTTTGTTTTAAAAAGCCGATGCCCTGAGGGAATACAATACAGTAAACTGGAACTTCAGACATACATTTTCACTTTTAACTTCGTCATTAAAAGAAAGTTTCAGATACAGATACTTTCCCTTGGGTCTACCAGACTGCTTCGGTCCTAATTTGAGTGAATACCATGTGTATTTCGTATTAATACATCTTATTTATTTCCTTCAAGTTTATTGTTAGTGTTTAATGATTGTTTTATACTGCAACTATACCCTGCACTCAGGATTTTCTCCAATTGTTTATGTAGAATTCCTATTCTCTAAATGTATCTAGTTCTGAGGTATGTCTCATGTTGGATATTGTTTATTAAGATTTTTTTTTTCAAAGTAGAAGAGGATGTTTTTTCCTATCTAGCTTTCTAAAAGTGATATATTTGCAATTTTATACTACCTGCAAATTTACTTCTTGTCTTAAGAATAGTATTCTGAGCCTATCAGGGAGAACTGAGGTGATTTAGGGCCCTTTTATGGTCACTGGTGGCCCATGAATATTTTTAAGGCTGTCTTACTAGGCTAGGTGGTATAGTCCACTCTTGGGTGAATGCAAAATTTTGCTGCAGAAGAACCTCAACGGAAGATTTCTTTTTAGCTAAAATGTAATGCGAAACTACACTATGACTAGAGTTCAGTTAGAAAACAGATCTGGTGTAGTTTTTTAAAGATATGAAAATCCAGGTTTTCTGGGTTGCAATGATAGTGAAAACAGAGCAATGGGGCTGGTTGATAAGCCGGGCTGTCAGCCGTCTGCTCTGTTAGCCGCTCAGGGCTGCACCCTTTGTTTGAAATAAAAACAGTTGTTTTCACCGTTTTCAGTCAATTCTGTCTCTTCCTCTCTCTTTTTCCAGCCAGAATTGGATACTTTCACTTCTCTGTCCAAAAGTGCCACTATTGCTTTTTCCCCCGCCAGATGTTCTGTGTTTTTTATGAAAGGAGCATTTTCAAAAATGAAAGAAAAAACAGCAAATGTATCATACTCCCTAACCTCAATAAGACCCATGGCTGATTCCAGCATATTTGTTGTTGGGGCTAATATATGTCTGTGCTGATTGTTGAATTGAGAAGACTGTGCATGTTCGCAGAGTAGAAAATGTTACCGGTATGTACTCTGTCACACTTTCTACAGCTACGCATACGCGTTTACCTAATTGGAGATCTGTCACATAATGAATATGAGATTCTCAAGTGTTTGGGTTACCGTTGTTTGCAGAGGGCTATTATTTAATAGGATCCCTCTCTTCTGCTTCAGTCCTAATTTGAAGAACGTGCTTTTTGCAGCTCTAAGAAAAATTTCCTAATTCATATTATCCCTATGTAAATAAATTTTAAAACCTCCCAGTTTTCTTAGATGCATATGCTTTCTTGGCTTTTGTTTTTGCCACGCTATTTTGCATTTTATTCCCATTTCTTCAGTGAAAACTGCAATTCTGTCACTGTAAATCTATTACACTGTCAGCTGAGTTTGAATCAAGTTTTGGCAGTCAGTGTCATTAATTCTGCTAGTATTGAAAAACTGACAATCAGTCTTTAAAATATGAAGAAGAGATTGAGAATTTTTGTGCATTGTCGGTTTGCTATCATTCTGCTAGTTGAGCAGGAGATGGTCTGTTTAAATTTACTGTGCTTCTAATGAAATGCTGGAGTATGAAAGGAATTTGTCCATTTGTAGTGATTGTTACGTGACTGGAGCTCTAATGTTATTCTCAGAGAGCTCAATTATAATTTCAGTGTTGTGGTTCATGTTTCCTTGATCAGTTAAGACTTTAAATATATCTAGCTTTGTGTTTACTGTCTTGAGCATGTGATAATGTGTGCTATGTGTGAGCACTGTATGCCTTCAAATCATAACAGGCAGTGGTGTGCAGGATGGGGGCTGTGACACCGCACTTCCCTCTGCCACGTTTCTGAAGTCCCTCGGCCCACTTCTGTCCAGCTCAGGAGAGGGGAACTTTTCTTTAGGAGCTTTTACCCTTAAATTTAAAAAAAAAAAGGCAAAAAAAAAAAAAAAAAGAGCTGTAGTTGCAGTTACAGACTCCAAACTTCATCCTTCAATTCCTCACAGAAGTTTTATCTTGTGGAATGATAAAAATGTGGTGGGACTGTCAGGCACCTCACAGGGCTGGACAATTATTTTCTGTCACAGGAATGACCATGCCTTGAAACATTTGTGACATGTTTTAAAATCTGTTCTTGAAGACCTCTTCTGAAGGTCTGATACCCCTAATATCTATAATAACCCTGTTATCCAGCTTCATGACACTTTTTGCTGGTCTGGTCTTTAGCAGAAAAAAAAGCTGTTGGTTTCCATTTTCTTGTAAGAACCTCTTACATCTTGGAGAGTAACTGTGTCCTTACCAATATTGTGCTGTGTCACTAAACAAATCTAATTCCCAGTGGGAGATTAGACTTGTTGATCAAAAAATGGTTCCTTGTGGTTTAAAACCTGTGAATCGGTCAACGGAAATGTGACATGAGATTGTGTTCTGAACATCAGTTTTTGTCATTTACTGTGAAATCTGTTTCCCAAGGAAGAGGAGATGGAGGACAAGTGTGGACGTAACCTCACTAGAGTAACCAAAAGCCCAGAAACAGAGAAATAACATAGCTTATGCAGACTTGTATAGACTGTAAGGGAGGCTTTAAATAGCGAAACAGTTTTGAGACATGAGTAGCAAGTTGTGTGTCATGCACTGAGCAGCGCTGTGTTGCAGCCAGTATCTGGAAGAAAAGAAAGTCTAGTTAATTCACAAAATCTGCTCATGGCTTGGCTATTTTCAACCTTCCAAAAAAAGAACCTTTGTAGTACCAGTGGTTCTAGTGGTTAGCTAAATGAGGTTAGCTTTGTTGGGAGCATCGTTGTTAAAAGGTTTGTCTGCTTCTGGCATCTGTTGCTACCAAGGCGCTTTCTTTTTTCAAGATGAAGTCAGCATATGAAAGCTGTGTGTCACATTTCTGTTGCTGCTTGAGGTTGAGCTCCTGATTTATGAGGTTAGTATGGAATATGCTTCATATAACAAGAATTGCTCCTTGACATGTGGTTCCACTGTGAAAAGTGATTGGAAAAGATGGCACATACTCAATACACATTTTTTAAAATAGTTCTTCCATTAGTGACAGAAGTTTGCGTTCAGTGAGCTATATTGGTCTTGCAGTGGAAGCCAAGTCTGTTGGCTTGTGCTCTGATCAACACACAAAGAGAATTCCTACCAATATTATAGGTTCAAAAGCGGTGTGTGAACCAAAAAGGGATCCAGCTTGATTTGTATTCCAAAGGTTTGCTTGCAGGGCTGGTCGTGATTCTTTTTTAAAATGAAAAACAACCCCTTGAAAAGTTCTACAAATCTTTGAGGGACTGAAAACACCAAACTTTTAAAGCTATATTTGTGAGTAGAGCCATCTTTCGAGAGAAATTGGAGGTTTTAATACACAGTGTAGAGCTTTCATTGAAAATTAAATTACCTATCTAGTTGGCTTTGTTCTTTGGAATTAATTTATAACATTGCTACCTTTTGCCTTGAGACAACTTGATATGGCAAGTATATACACTGGAAAACTGTACCACTGCAACAACATAAAAATAATGATTAACTTTAGGCTTTATCTAGTTAAGATCAAGCTCGGAATTGAATTCTCTTAGTGTGTTGACAGCTGAAGATTTATGTCTTCCAGCTATATTCCTGTTGCAGAGTTGGCAGAAGTGACCTCTCCAAAGAAGGTCCGTGTTACGAATTTTGCTCTGTTTACATTATTGCCATAAGGGTCGCAATGAAGTACAGTACATTAAAGCTAATATATCACCTGCTGACAGTGGACTTATCGCACTGGCACCCCTTTCCCTCTCCCAGCATGGAAAAAATGCAAACATTAAGAGTCTAATGATCAGAAAAGGAAAGTTAAATAATAGTTTTCAAGAGCTCTAGCATTAGTGTCAGGTCCCTGTGTGCACTGTGTTTTTGTGTCTCGCTAAATGGTTACATAATTTCTTCTTCCATGAAGTTACTGTGACAATATGTCTTTACCAGATAAATGCTACAAAGGGATAGAAAGTGCAGAAAAAAAAAAAAAAAGCCATTGGGTTTATTCAAGGTCTGTGGAATCTATTGTGAGAAAGGAGGTGGCTCAGGATGGGAAAGTGACATTGGGGTTTGATAGGCAGACAAGGAAACAGTATCACAGGCTTCTGCAGTGGAAGCACGGTGGGACACCGGTGTGAGGAGCAGGACTTGAGATACCCTCCTGTTTCTCTGAACGCCGTGTTAAGTACACCGCATACAGAATGGGTCTTTCGGTCCTCACTGTCAGTGAGATGATGTTACTCATGGTTTGCTTTCTCTTCCAAATATTCACTCAAAAATATAAATGCAGCCATTGTTCTATATGCATCACTATGTACATAGATTCAAAATGTGCGTTGAAATCTCTCAACAGGGTGCTTCCCAGGTGTCCTTTCAGGATGGGGAGATGAACCTTACTGGACCCACAGAACTTTTGTTGGCTCAGAGGGCCCGGCTCCCTGTCAGGTAGGAAAATCTTCTGTTTGGTGCTGACTCACGTGTGGTTTATCAACATGCAAGACAAGACCGACTTCTCATTGCAGCTGCACCTGTGAATCTGCATTGTGTTCATCATCATCATCATGATCTCTTCCTTCTTGTCCCTTTCCCATCCTAAAAATGCACTTGATTCATATACTGAAGCACATATTTGTGCGTGACAGTCTTTTACCCTCGTTGATGAATATCAAGCATTTTATTGTGGTGGTGGTGAAGTATGTAGCTAAGGGGGAAATATGCCTCCATTATATAGGCTATGTTTTTGCTTTCTACACAGTCCTGCAGATATTTAATGTCTTAAGGTAAAGGATGTTCTTAAGTAGTATATTATATATCAATAAATAACCAGTCAGCTGAACCATATAATCCTAAAATGATCTTTTTCAGTGAAAATGTCACCTCAGCTGCATAGTTGAAACAAGAGGAAACTAGGTGTTCTCAAGAGATTTAATAATGAGCTTCAGGGTTTATTGTTCCTGAAGTCACAGGGAAAATTCTAAGTGGCTGAAATGAAATGAAAAAAATAATTTTGCATGTTACATTTTTCACACCAAAATGAACAAGTCAGGCTGCAATACAGTGTCACAAAGTAGGTCAGTCAGATCCTCCGTGGTGGTAATAGAGGATTTGACCTGGCAAATTTAGAGCAAAATGTTTCCATGCTGCTATTCTCCTGTCCCACCGTAAGCTTAAATTTCAGTTTTGACTGGTTATTCAGGTTGTGCTAAAGCCACCTTTTTGTGTAGGCAAAGGAATTAAGCTTTTGTCCAGTATGTTGTGTTTGTTGCAGAACTGTAGTGGTATCATAGCATGTTGTGTAATGAAATTAAGAAGCGTTATATGGCAAACTTCTGCGTGACAGGTAAAATGTCTAAAATTAATTTGTTTCGATTTTGATGATAGCAAATAATAATTTGCTATAATTTTGCGGCTTATAGTTGTTTGTCAAAACAGTAGAAAATAAAAACCATAAAATAAACAGTATCTGCGTGCCTTAATCTTAGAGCATTTATCCTCATAACACCTGAGAAAAAGTGTTAATATTCCCATTTTACCAACATAGGGTCTGGGAAAGAGGCATGAAGTTATATACCCAAAGCCTGTGGGGAGGTTCGCAAGAGATGGGACTCTAACCTTGGTGGTGTTCTGGGCCATGCCAGGATTTTGATAGAAGGGATCACCTTTCCTTTTAGAGCATGTCAAAAATTAGTCTTTTCCATGCAAGAGACTTAATTTCTTAGTTTTTCTTGTTCTTTGAGTCATCATTTAATTTTTTATGTGAGATTTTTTTTGTCTTGGTAAGGTTGTGCTTTTCAACTCATCTGTTTGTTTGCATTTTTCCTCCTTCTTGGAGGCCTCCTTGTCACCTACTTTGTATGCCATTTTGTAGTTTTTTCTCTTGCCTGCTGGTACTGATACATATTTTTAGAATGGTCTCATCATGAAAAGGAACTGGAGTGCTCTTCCAGCTTTCTCTGCACCTGCCAGGCCTCTAAGTTACACGCTAGCTGATTAGTGTTCATCATGCAGGTATAGAACTTAGTCAGTTTGGTTGCTAATGCTTATTTGCTCGTTATGGAATGTTGCTAAAGGCTTCTACGGCTTGTTTCACCTGAGGTAATTATTATGCATCACCAAATACTTGCACTCATTTGTCTCTTGATCCGTTAATTTGTAATGGGGATTAATCAAGCTCTGTGCATGCTATGCTCATATTTACTGTTGTCCTTATGCTTTTACTAAGGTGTTTTAGATCATCTAAGTCCTCTTAGGAATTTTCTGAGAGCATGTTACTGTTTATTGAGTTAAGCAAGGCATTGCTTGCATTTGGGATTCTCCAGAAGAAGGTTGTGATATTAATTTGCTTTTCATCTTCATAACCTGATTTCGGTGGCCATTGGAAATGTTGACAATGAGAAAGACCTCTATGATGCTTTTCAGAGGTATTCAGTTTTCTGCAATGGCCAGGTCTTCTCGGCATGTTGCAAAACAGTTGATAATAAGCCTAGATTTCTGTAGATCTCTCAGGATTTTTGTTGAATCCTGCAAACTGTCTTGGTGGAGGGGTGTGGAAGGAAAAGTGATAAAGAATATAGATTGAGGCCCACTTGATTGATGCCTGAGCATCAGAGTGTTGAACAGACAGGGAACAGAGGGAAACTGGCCAGAACAAGGTATTCCCAAGAACCTTCCTGCAGTGGTTGTAATTTTTTTGGAGATAAAATGAGTTGTCTTAATCTGGATTGAGATTGATGCGTTAAGGAGAAACATTGGCCAAAAAAAACAAATACAAAAAAAACCCAAAACTCAACACCAAAACAAAGAGAAAGGAGCAGTATTTCTTTAAATGCAGAGTCCCGGTAAAATAATTGTACCAAAATATACTTTGCTTGTGCTTCCTGTATCCTGAGGAGATTTTTAAAAACACTGTTTTACTTGCAAATGTTGAGATGGGCAGTATGAGAATTTTTTCCTCAAAATTGTGAATTATATTCAAGTATTTGTAATACATTCCAATTTCTTCACACAGTGAACTTAGAGGACTTCAGACCCCATTATTTTGTAAAGCAAAGTTAGTTGGTATTTCTGTGAAGTGCACCAGAATTTCAAAAGTCAAAGAATTTAAATTTTAGGGCAATGATTTTGATTCTTGTATGGCTTTTTCCTTAAAAGTGAAGAGGGTTTTTTTTTAACTGTTTTTACAAAAGTTTTTTCATTAGGAGTAATAGGTTTATAAAGGAAAATAATGAGTCACTATAGACCATCTACCTATCTTACTGATATCTTAGTTTGATTGAATATAAGTAAAGAAGGTTTTATTAATAAAATGGTATTAAATAATAAAACTATTTTTTTCCCGAAGTAGTTAGACTAGCGTCTTTATATCTAATTTGACTCTTTTTACACTGTTCTTTTTGCAAGAAAGTATTATTTATAATTCTCATTTGTGCAGGTATCTTTCTTGTTATATTTCAAAGATGTTAGGGCCATGAAGGACCACCAAGTCATGACACCTTAAGCCATCATTTAAAGAAGCCATGCTAAGTTAAGTGATGTTAATGAAGCTAATATTTCAGCCTAATTGTGAGCTACTCCATGCTATGCAGAAAGAAGAAAACCACGATTGTCCCTGCTGCTTTCAGTAGAAAATATTCCTTCCTGTCACTGAGTTTGGTAATCATTATGACCTATAGCACTTAAGCAAATAGCAGCTAGTCACCTAAGAAAATTATCTGAGCACCAGCCTGGCTGAGGTCAGTGTCCCTTCTCTAACTCCAGCCAATAATGGGCATTTCAGAGGGAAGCAGAAAAAAAGACGACCGTGATTAATATTTTATGATTGTGAAGCCTAGTCAGTTGAAGTTAAAGGCTTCAGACTTGGGTTGTTTTATATTCCTCACTCAAGTAAGAAAACTGTTCCATTTGAAGAAAATCAGTGAACTGATTTAAGTAGGTAAAATTAGTTGCATGTTGAGTAAATGAAATGAGTGGCAGTGGGAAGGATTTTTAGCTCCTCCATTCAGAAGCTAGTAGGAAGGAAGTTTGTTTGCCTGGATTCTCTTAAAACATTTCGCTGTAAAAGCGCTGGGAAACTTTTCAGGACTGTATCCCTCAGGAGTCTGAAAATTTTAATTTGACCTTTTGAGAGTTGAACTTTGCTGGAAGAGAGATTTGAAACATTGGGACATTGGCACGTTTTTTAACAAAATAAATAAGGACAGGACTAATGACAATCCTCTTGTAATTTTTGAAGGTGGATTTCTTATTTTGGATTTGCTAGTAAAGATGATCTTCTGAATAAGGGAAGCCAAGCTAATGCCATCAGTGTATAAAATTTGTTATTTTTCCTTGCTTCCTTTCATGTTCTGGACTAGGACTGAAAGATTTTTAATAGCAGGGTCTTGATACTCTACAGAGGTTAGGTAGAAGTTTGTCATAGCCTTTAATATTGAATCCCTTAGCGCACAATACATACTAATACTGTTTTTGAAAACCTTGCTTTTCTTTTCTTTTAGTAAAAACGACTGTGTTAAGGAAGAGTAAACACGAGTCTGCTTGGAAATGGATGTTTAGCTTAATAGCAGTGGATTAGTTGGAACTCAAAGGGTAATTTATGCATAGATAATTCATTACGTGTTTTCATTATGTTCTGTTTTGCTGTCTTCCCACTTCTTTCTAGCAGAGGTCAGGGTCAGTTCCTTGGTTTAAGCACTATAGATACATAATTAAAGCGTAACTGCAGCGTTTTTTCCTTCTCCGTATTTTACTTTTTTTTTTAACCTTCTCTGTCTTTCATTAGTCTAACAACACAGAAATGGAACAACTTGATTTAAAGAAAAAAAGACACAAAAACCTGGTACCTGCAGGTTGTCTGGTTTCTCTCTAAACCTTTATACAGTTAACCTCATGAGAACAAACTAATTTTAGTGGGGGGAAAAAAATCTGGATGACAATAGCATCTTTACTAGATTAATGCATTTTAATTAGGAGCGTTGGTTACCTCTTCAAACCTGAAACTGGAAGATTCTGACAGTATTTCATCGTAAATATTTAAGCTTTGTGGATAGTTTGTTTAGTTTTGAGTAGAATGGAGCAGCTGAAATGTGCCCGTCTCATCTAAAGGAGAGTGAGCGGTTTCCTTAACCGTGCCTGTAAAGCTCCTTCTTGACTCTGCGTGTTTAGTTGCTTTCTCCTTGCCTTGTGGGGTGCTCTCCATCCCTGTTTAGATACTGCCCAGGTTTTCATTGTTGAGTGTATTCGCACTGTTTAACCTCTTGAGCTCCAGTTTCTTCTTCAGGGCTTGCAAGACATTTTCATCAATGCTTTGAGCACCTAGTTTAAGAGGGAAGGAAAAATGTGGAAAAGGGGTAGGAGGTGGGTGGGAAATGTGCTGACAGCTTTAGTTGAGCTGGCTACTCTGGAGGCCTGTCTGGAAGAATGGGTACAAATACTTTATCATCAGCAACAGTACTGTTTTAATATGTGAAAGAAATACATGGACAGAGTCATCTCCCTCTTTATTTGGATAAATCTGGGTGTGCTTCCTCTTTAGAATTCCCTTTAGTAACTTGTAGGCCTGTGCTCTCTCCCAAATGTCAGCACCCCTTGTTCATGGATGCTCTCCTCCCCTGCAACGGCAGCATTGGTCCGTGGGGCTGGAAGCACAAGTGAAGAATGAGCAAGGAACTGCAGCTCAGTAACTTCATCTGTGAGCTCTCTGCATCTGAGTGGCGTTTCTTTTGCCTTTTACTTGTCTGTGGTCAATAAAAACTCCACAAAGCATGTTGAGAATATCAGCTGTGCTTTTCTGTTTGCAAGGGAAACATTGGCATCCTGTGCAAAGAGATTTTTTTCAGAATCAGTAGTTTACTAATCTGTACCTTTTCTTAAAAACATACGAGGAATTCAATGATGTATTCAAAGGTTTTTGCTGTGTTATATTGTGCCTGGGTTGAAGACTTACGTGCAAGTGTAGAATAAGATTAAAATGGCAAAAGAATATGCCATTGGAATGATAAATACTTGATCTGTGTTTACTCAGGCAGTATATTCTTGTGACATATACATGATGACAAGTTCTGCCCGGTAACCCATGCAGAAAGCAGCTTTTTCCAAGGTACTGTCTTCAACACGTTGCAAAAAATTAATCTGCTTTAGGCCGCATCTACTGTATTCTCCAAGAGAAATCCTGCTATGGTTGTCCTAGCATTTGTCATTTGGGAAGGTCAAAGCGCCTTAGCAAACCAAGTCCTGCTGCAAAACTCCAAAATATTTATTTCTGGGGAGAGGTCCCTTTTAAGCATCTGTGTGCTCAGTGGTTGAGATTGGTTCTGTGGTATTCTTGGATAGTTTGTAGAGAAGCTTTTGGCTAACAGATCTTTTCCCATGGCATAACTGACAAACTGCTGATTCTTGATACAGTTTTCAGGAGAGGGAGCTATAGTATTCAGCAGCAAGGGGACTGCCAATCTGAAGATCAGACTGATTCACCACTCCATGTGCAGCGCTCCATTTAAATTTTGCTTTCCGTGTTACAAATGGACTGCTGTGCATGCTCGCTTCACAAATGTGTACATCTTCTCTGTCTCTGTCTTTGCTAAACTGTACTCATCAACATTTTGAAAAATATGCATGGCAAGCCTTCCTGACAAATGTGATAGACTGTAAAGAATCTGGCAGAAATCAATAAACATCAAGCAATGAAGAATTTAAATAGTAAATAATGACAGCTTCTTCAGGTTAAAAATCAATAGTACAACATTGAATGTGGTCTTGGATGCCACAATCAGGTCATGCTCGGCAGGTCTTCTCTCTCTTCACTGAGACCTCTGAAGCACCTTTACTGCAGTGAGGGGAAGGGAGATGCCAGCATGCATTTGAAGAAGCTTGAGTGCCATGTTTCTAGTTGTGGGTAACCCTGCAGTTCAGATAAATTTCACTGAGATAAATACTTTTTAAAAGTTCGCTTATTTTGATTGCTGTAAGAACATATCTGTTCGTATTCCGTAGAAATTGGCTTGCAAACTCAGCAAGGACAGTATTTTCTGAGGTAGGAGCTCTGTAGGAGCTCTGTCTGCTCCTTGAAGAACATGCAGGAGATACTAGCAGTGTAGCGCACTGAGGCACCCTCTGGGCATCGCTCACCGATGCTCCCAGCCTCTCATCCCCAGCTAGCAGTTGGACTCCAGGTCTTTTATACTGACTTGGTAGGCTGGACTTATTTTTTTCTTTTACTGCAAAATGTATTTAAGATGTATAGGGGAGATTTAAAATAGGAATAGGCCACTACTAGGTTACTGACTTTCAGAATTTTTTTTTTTCCTATTTTGGGTGTGTTTGTTTGATTTTAAAATGTGTTGAATATTGCCGAAAATCCATAAATTATCCTCTCTGTTGTCAATACCACAGCTATCAACGAGCAGTGGAAAGCCATTCTGCATTCTCCCACCCCCTTCTTTCAATTTTTTAACTTGACTCTGTCAAACTAAAGAGTCCCGGCACCTTGGTGTCCCTTGTGCCTGTGGAGTTCAGTAATTAGTATTTTTAAAGCTCATCCTGTTTAGGATCTCATTCCCCCTTGCCCTGTTCTCGAATACTCTTTCCAGTATAGTGTAAACAGTAAGCCAGTGTGGAAGAGTACGCGGCTGGAATTCAGCTGTTCTTGTGGGCAGATAAAACTTGCTGGAAGATTGATAGCGTAAGTGACTGATGTCAAGTTTTTCTGAGTCTTTGAGGTTCCTAAAGCAAAAAAAAAAAACAAATCCCAGATATCCTGCTTTTTAATTTTTTTAACTGTCAGGCTTTCATAGTTATAATATAAAAATAATGGCCTCAAAGATCTGTTAAAAGTGTGAAGGGCAGTTTTCTTCTCAGATGTAACTAAGAATCCCATTTGTTTGAGAATGAAAAGTCATTCTGACTCATAGATTTTTGATTAAAAATATGATTCTAAAGTACTTTTTATCTATATAGAGTGTGCTCTTAGTGTAGATATTTAGTGCGTTAGTACATTCATAACTTTTAGGATGTAGCACAATGTTTTTAAATACACAATGTACATGTGGGCTATTGTTCTCACAAAGAAACCTATTTTTCATAGTGTGTAGCTTTCGTGTTAGATTTGCGAATAAACTTGTATGTTTTCTTTGGCTTTGAGCCTACTTATAACTGTAAGGGCATTCATTTAATATGACAGCTAACCTGTCTATAGTGATAGCCCTCAAAAAAATTCCTGCTCTATTTTACAGTTACTTAGGAAGACAACTCTTCCCTGGGGTACTTGAGCAACACGGGGTTATCTGGGGACAACTGTAACTTATTTAAATTTTCCCTGTATGTATGAAAGACCATTCACTACTTTCAATTATTTTCTGGATCTATAGGATATGGCTACTTCATTTGCTCGTATGTTTTGATTCTGTAGAAGTTCAAAAGCCAATAAAAGTAGCCTACTAATTTATATTTTTTTTTGTCTGTTAAGAGAATTTGAGGAAGTAGAAGATGGAATTGAAAGAAGCGTTAATTTCCTATGCATGCATGTTTGAGTGTTTGGTAACCACCCTGATTAACTTGTCTGACCAATTCCACTAGAAAAAATGTTTTCTAAAAAAACTTACAGGAAGTTTCTGTCAGGATTTCCCTGTTTGATTCATGAAGAGAGGGGAATACAGGTGACAAAAAATCAGCAAATAGAAATCCCTGTTGATCGTGTGTGTGTTATAAATACAGTA
>VYZM01012497.1:143088-154438 GCA_013398915.1 Dromas ardeola
AAAAGAAAATGATATAACTTATTTTCCGGTCTTCGTCCATATTTAGCTGACCAAGCTAAGAATTACTGTATCTAAGGCAAGTTGCTTCTGATTAATTGTTATGCAACTGGGTAAAGGTTCGTAACAAAAAAAATTAATAAATATTCCTGCATTATTAGGAAGCAATGCCAGAATTTGTGTAAGATCATTTGCAGTAGTTGTCCTCCTTGAGAGA
Organism: Dromas ardeola; assembly: GCA_013398915.1. Taxonomy (NCBI): domain Eukaryota; kingdom Metazoa; phylum Chordata; class Aves; order Charadriiformes; family Dromadidae; genus Dromas; species Dromas ardeola. The sequence continues at coordinate 143,303 of VYZM01012497.1, forward strand.
GAGTGCTTAGCTGTGCCACGTGTTTTTATGTCGTATCTGATCTGGTGTCACTGTGTGTTTCCACTTCGAGGGTGGTCACAGATTCCTCCCTTATACCTGTGCATTTCTTCTTGCATCAAATCAAACGGTCATAAGACCATGGGGTCAGTGAGATCAGTCAACTCACAGGAAATCGTTGTACTAGGGAAAAAATCATTTGGGAGCTTGGTCATTTTTCTTATCTTAGAAATGTGCACCCTCTAGATCTGTTGTATGGGTTTTGGAGAAAGGTCAGAAGTCTTTCTCAACAGCAGCCTGCACTTGCATCAGTTAGACTGAGTCTTTAACTCATGGCAGTGTATAAAGTGGCAGTTTGGTTCAGTTTTACATGTTCTGTAAGCACTATAGGATTGGCGTGCAAGCGTAGAGCTTCTTATAGCTTGAATGTATTAGAGCGTTCTAATATAAATGGAAATACCCAAGAGAAGTCCACTGGACAGTAATCCTGAGCGTTGATGGTGTTCAGTGCGATTTGAAGGGAGGGAGTGCAACAGAAGTTGTAGACTATCACAGAAAGTAGGAACATGATCTGCTAGAATACAGACCTTACTCATTTCTCTCTCTTTTTTTTTTTTTTCTTTTTTTCCCCTTCGATGTTCTCGTCAATTCAAGTACCTTCCTTTACAAATTATGATCACCCAGAATAGAGTTAAGGTCACGGTAAGGCTGGCAGTGTAAAATACTCAATAGGAAATGAAACAGCACATAGCCATGAAACAGAAAAAATCTGTCAGAGATAATATAGAGGTTTTTGATAATGGTGTTTGAGGAGGGAAATTTCCTGATAAAATGAGTTGAGTTGCATTTTTGATTACAGTCTGTTTTGTTCTTTGTTTGTCAGTGAGGTTGCATGCAACTGAGGACAGAAATAAAGATATTTAAATATAATTTGACTAATTTGCTTATTGGCTTGATGTCCTTAATGTGTGATCTTCATGTTTATAATGTGTCCACGTGGGGAAATTGACTGAAGCAGCTCATGTGAAGCTTAAATTAAGAATGTGTAGAATAACTTTTTTTTTTTTTTTCAATGCAGTCTCTACTGACTTAAAAGCTTATTCTTTATTCTGGTTAATTTACTTAGGGGTTGACTTAGGAAAATGTCTAGTACTTGGTGTCTTTCCATTTCAAAGTAACAAATCCTAATCTAAAAAAAAATATAAACATTGATAGACATTTTACATTTCAATGTATTTTTATGTATTAGTGTGCTCTGAGTGTTTTTTCTTTTCTTCTTTCTGATCAATCAGGAATTTGTTTTTATCTTAGAGAATTCTGTGAAGACGCATATGAGATGTGTTTTCCATGTGCTTTTTTTTTTTAGTGAAATGACAAAAACAGTGGAGATTTCTGGGGAAGGTGGACCCTTGGGAATACACGTAGTGCCCTTTTTTTCATCTTTGAGTGGACGGTAAGCTATTGTCTGCATTGCTCGAGAAGTATATTAATGAAAGAATTTCAGTTGTGGCTCTCTTAAAATACTTACTATTTAACTATAAGGAAAAGAAATGCTTAAAAGAAAATAGGCACTAGAGTCTATGACACTGTCTCCCATTACCGAAATATTTACTAGTCTAAGTTACATATAAGACAATACCAACCCCTTTGTTCATGTATGTTATTTTAATTGCCTCTGGTTTTATTCTCTGAATGGTAAACTAGACTCTTTGTAGAATTATGTAATAGTAAAGGTTTGGGGGCCAGGGGGTTGGTTGGTTTTTGTGGCGTTGTGTTGGTTTTGTGTGTGCAGGGGTTGGGTTTGCGTTGTATGTGGGTTTTTTTGTTTGGGCTCGTTGTTGGGTTTTTTTTTCCCCAAGTGGATTTCTCTGCGAGGGCCCTTCTTTAATGACATATCAGACAAGAAAAGTAAAAAAAAAAAATTGCTTGCCTGGTCATGCCTTGCATTTTTTTCAAGCCACCTTTCAGACGTGGTTGTATAGCACTTATAAAAATGTGCACTATACCATGAACCTTTCTTTGTCACAATACAATTACTTTAATTATAAATGATTTAACGTAGTCTCTTGAGATCACAAAAACCTATTATAGCAGCATGCTTATATTGAAGTACTGTAGTTAAAACTGTGTCAGTGTTTTCATTACAACTGTTTTCCAAGCTGTGTAACTCAGATGTTAAAAAAAATAATAATAAAAAAATATTAAAAATTCTAGGCTGAAATTTGACATACAGAGGCTTAGCCAGAGAGTTAATTTGACACTGGCAGCCCTGAATAAGAGATGGGAAATTGCCAGTGCCATAAATGACACCACTTTATAGTAAAATGGCTGCCTGTAACACAAAGACAATTATTGCAAAAGTAAAAATTGTATAATTCTTAAATGGTTTATTATTTGTCAACTTTCATGTAGGACAGAGAACTTGACAGTTTAAATTGCATTGTAAAAGTCTGTGCGTGTGAATGTTTTCTTAGCAAGATCTGAGTTTGTAAGCGGACCCAAATTCATTCAGAATATTTAGTTTGCCAAAAGGGAAAATACATGGCCACCTGCTGCTTGGAAAAATGTTGTCACTGTCTCAAGAAGAAATTTGGTCTTCGATGGGAACTGTAGGAGGTCTGAGTTGTGTCCTTGGCTTTGCAAGCTGCCGGTTTGTTTCGAGAAAGGCACTTGTATTTGTTATCCCATCATGAAATGCAGACAATAGTTCTTTGTCACAGGCATGCCATAAAGGTTGTAGTGTGTACACTGCATTTCAAGATCATTAGGTAAAAAATGTAACGAAATGACAAGCTTTTAAAAATCAGTGATTACTGTGACTGCAATACAGTTCTGTACTGAAGCATCGCTGTATTGGGTGCAGCTTTTAAAGATCTCCATGAAGAAAAAGTGGAGTTCCTTGCTCTACATTGCGTGCATCTTAATATGTCCTTATTTACAAACGCTTTTGGAGATCCCTCGGAGAAAAGAGTTTTTTTGACAGCCAGGCTACTTGTTTAGACAGCTGTCTTTTAATTTTAATGACCCTTGGCAGAACCATACTGATATCTTTGTAAAAGCACCAGTGTGACTTAAATCGCTTGTCCCTTTTATTTAATCAAGCCTGAGACTAGCATATAAATTTTAACTCATCGTAACATGAGAAAGTACAGGAGAGCATCTTTTATTTCTGTTAATGACAAGATACAATTTATAGGGGCACACTGGCCATGACTGACTTGGTCTGGTATTTCAGTTGTGAAGTTCTCTTCTAATAAGGTAATTCTGGCTTTAGCCTGGTGCTTCTGCAGAGCAAAATTTTTCTAGAGGTAGTTCAAACATTGCATTAATTTACAAAATCTTGGTTTATACAGAAACTACAAAACTAATGGAAATAATTTTTCCCCTTTCTTTTGCACCTAGATATCATTAAAAAGGGAAATTAAAATTTAATAGTGCATTAAAACAATGCTAAAATTGAGGCTGTGGAAAAAAGTAATGGAGCAATGAATTTAAGCTGCCACAGCGTACGTAGCTCAAGCCACTCATTCAGGTACTGCAGGCCAGAGAACGAGTTTCAAACAAGTGGGCAATCCTATTGCATCATGTGAATGCAGCATCCAAACACAACCAGATTAGTGAAGATCATAGAACTGACTTAATTTGTAATTTCTTTTATTTCTCTACTTTATTGGTTTGCATCTTAACGTAATTAAATTTCATTAGTTCTTAGCATTTAGTTTTTTGGTTGCTGCTAGTTGGATGTTCGTCATCAATGAGGCTGCAGCCCCTCACCACCACTGCCCTTTGAGTCCTTTAGCAAAGGGTGACACAGGATGCAAGATAATCTTTACGCGATAGATTGAATCATTGTTTTCTGTGAGATGTTTTAAAGAAGTAATGTTCATTAGAAACCAAGTTTTCACTTGAAGTACGTTGATGTGACATAAATAAAAATTTTTAAACCTTATTATACAGTAAATCTAAACTCAAATACATGGTGAATATTGTGTCATTTGAAATAGTTAACGGCATGCTGTGAATCTGTTGAATGGACAAATACAAGGGGCAGTCATGAATCTGAGGAAAAAAATACAAGATTTCTCTTTTGTGATTGGAGTGCTCGCATGTTAGAAATTGCATGTTAATATTTTTTCGGGTATAACCAATGGAAAATGGTCTCTAAAGCTCATCTGTCTGGTGCTGATGTGGTATGGAAATTTATTGGATAAAACTTGGTTATAAAAGGTCTTCACAAACAGGTAGTTGTCAGGTTTTTCGAACATTAAACAGGTATCTGTGTATATATCTATGTTGGGTTGTGGTCTGCAATACAGAGATGCTCCAGGTAGGTCAGAAATAGCCTGGTGCTCCCAGCAGAGTTAGCTACACTGGAATTTTGCATCACCTACATTTGTTCACTTAACGCATTATCAGAAGTTTCTGTTCTGCACCTCAGTTTTCAATTTGCACATAACCTGGTAACAATCAACTTAGGTTTTGATGTTCTGCTGCTCTCCTGCCACATAAATAAATAGTATTGCTGTGATGTGTCGAAACGAGGGGCTTTGGAAACGGAAAAGTTTCAGAGACTTTTCAAATGTAGAAATAGTGGTTATTTTTTTTTTTTATGTTATTCGAGCTTATTATAGTTGAGTTAGAAAACTACTTTTAATCTGTTTGTGCTTTTCTTCAGAGTAAAGTAATCTTATTTAGTGGAGACAAATATTGCATAAGCTACATTCAAGTTTTTAACTGGATGGGGTGTTTTCCTCTGTTTCTCCAAGTATGACCTACAGGACTTAATGCTTCCTGAAGTTCTAGCAATTATAACATTAGTGTCCAGCAATTTTTCTTGGTGTTTCTTGCAATCTGCTCCCTGTTAGTTAAAGAGTGAGCTAGAAATCCTTTCTCTAGTTTAAGCACTTCATAATGGTCTATCTCATCTCATACACAGTAGAGATTAATATCTATTTTAGTTGCTATAAATTCATAGCAGCAGAATAAAGGATAGTTTTCTTTTTTTTTTTTTTTCCTTCCCTTTTAGGATGCTGGGACTCTTCATTCGTGGTATTGAAGAAAATAGCAGATCTAGGCGTGATGGGCTTTTCCATGAAAATGAATGCATTGTGAAGATTAACCATGTGGACCTTACAGATAAAACCTTTGCACAGTAAGTGCTGGTGTACTGATACTTTTAACTATCCAGGATTTTATACAATGCGGTGTTTATTAAGTGATTAATGCAAAGGGATTAATATTTATTTCAGATAAAATGCCTATAAAATTGATACCTGGCAGAAACTTTGTAATTTTCTTTCTGAAACCTCCAAATAAGGTGAAATTTGAGGAGAGGAATCTTCTTGAAGTCTTAGTGAACCTATTGTGTTTACCTAATTTAAATAGCTTTAAGTTTTTTTAATAGTTATCTTCGCTTTCTAATTCTTCTGTTATTTTTTTCATATTTTCTTTGTAATTTGTTCCTCGTAAGACGCTTCAGAATGAGTCAACATCGCAGCACATTTTTTGATGTTGTTTTGCAAATGAAATAAGTTTTTTTGTGTGATGTAGCTTTTTGAGCATTTAATTTTTTAAAAATACTAGTACTGTCAAACTATGATTAGTTGAGCTAAATGGTAAGTCTCACCTCTTATGACTTTTATTAAAAATCTGTTGACATTTATTATCTATCTCAAATTGCTTTAAGTAACAGGTTGCTTTGATCGTCTGTGAATTAATGTGACAGTGTTGCACAAAAGAATAGCCTCTCAAATTTCACAGATATTTGCTGTAGTAATTAAATAGTAATTTGTTTTTACTTTTAATCCATATGTTTAGACAGCTGAGTGATTGTTTATAACAAAAATCTATTGAGATCTCAAGGGAGTTGAGGCTTAACTTCCTAAACAGTAAGCCAAATGTTCAAGGTTCCTACTAAAATCAAGTAATTTCACTTTTAGGGATAAATATTTCAAAATAGGTTTTCATAAAATCAGCATAGTTCTGTAGTAGGTATTACCTTGTTTCTGAAGCTGTGCTTTTTGCTTTCTGATGGGTTTTTGAGTTACTGTTTTCTCAATATTTGGTGGTAAATACATTCTGATGTGATATAGTCCATGCCTTTCTCTTCCAGCCGTGGCAAGTTCCTACATAAGATACCAACTTTATCAGAACATAAGTGTTGGTATCATATTAAAATGTTCGTTATGTCACCTGTGCAGTTTTTGTAATGAAGATGTATCCTTCTCAAATGAGATTTTGCATAAATCAAAACCTCTCTTTTCAAAATTGTAGGTGATCTTTTCTTTACAAATTTGTTGTCTCTCTGTCTCTTCAGAATGTAGCTAAGTCTTCAGAGGCTTTAAGCCCATGAGATGTCTATGGAGTGGAGGACTCTGCATATTTTTCTTAAAGTTACTAGATTTAGGGAGAGTTAGAAATATTGCAGTAAACTTTCCAGTTCTCCATCAGGCCTCCCTGCAAAATGAGAAATGCAGGACACTTCGCTTCTCCAAGTTTGTGTAAAGTTTTGGGAGTTGGAAGGGGTATTTACAAATACAATTGTTACTTTAGAGAGGCCAGTCTTGTTCGACGATCTCTCTGTCTTGGAGAGTGAAAGGGAGACGTGACTAAAAGTGATTCAGAGCAGGGCCTAATTTAGTTGGCCTAATTCGCCTTGTGTTACAGTAACAAGTGGTGTGATTGCTGTGGATCGAAGGAGAAAAACGGTGGCAGTGAGGACTGGGGGGAGTATTTTGGACAAGCTCGAGCCTGGTCCCATGTCCTGTTATGTTGTTCTCCTGAATTGCCTTCCAGAATAGCTGTCTGTATCATCTCTCTTCCCTGGCTGTTGAGAATGGCTAAAGAAAGCAGCTTTCCGGGTTGAAACTAATTTCAGTGAATACGCCTTTTAGTTTTCATCTGGCCTGACATAACTGTACTAATCTGACAGTCCCGGTTACAGAAACACAGTAATTGTAACGGATGTGACGAAGTATTGTCCCAATGACTATTGACCCAGAAATAGTCATCAGCTTCTCCTTTGAGAGGAAAATCTGTTTGCTAGTTTCAAATTGACATTTCTTCATAACCCTTGTAAAAGCTGTTTTAACACTTAGCAGAGACTGTTACATACTGTCTCTTTCCGTTTTCATCAGAGACTTTCTAGTATTGCTCCTGATGATTGCTGCTTCTGCAGCTGGAATAGCAGCAGCCTACTTTCTGTATTCCCGTGTTTATAATAGTTTTATATATTGGGACTGTTGGTCTGCTTTTTCATTTGCTGTTAATCTATTCAATTACATTCTGTTGTGTTGCAGAGTTTCTTGCACCTCTTTTAATTGACTCCCTTATTTCTTTAAAGTATGTGTTTGGGGTCTCAAGAAATGTAAATTTCTCCATCCATTATTTTTCTCTTTGAAGTGCAGCCAGTTATTTTGCCCCTGAAGACTGCATCTAGGCTTTCCCACAGGATGTCTTGCGTTATTCCCACTATTTCTTGTTTGAAGGAGATCTTATATTTTCCCTTTCATATATTTAAAATATTCATCTCCTGAAACTGAGTTATTAAATTACCTTGTAACATGGCCAAGTGGCTACTTGCAAGGATGGAGATGGGGTGTGAAAGAAACGTGCCTAAGACTTTACATCCTTATGCTGGGAGCATGCCATGGTTTCTACGATCAGGGTAAGGTCTGTCCTTGAAAAGCTTCACAGGCTATAGGTGACCAGGTAACCTATAAGCCCTGCAGACACACTGGGATAGTGCTATTACAGTTCTGAAACCTAACCCTTGAGCGTGGTGCTGGAAGAATACCTTCCCATAACGCTCTCTCTTCTACCTTTGTTTGCCAAGTTTGAGGTTTCTCTTCTGGCAGTGTCTGCCGTCAATGAACACAGTTATTCTGACTCCTGGTGCATGTACACTCAGTGTAGCCAAGATGGTTCTTTCCCACAGCAGTATCCATTGGGACTGCACCCTGACTTCAGTGTCTTCATGCTGCAAAAAAACCCTCTTGAAACAGCCCCTCCCCTCCCTACAGCTGCAAGGTGGAGGTACTGTGTGGCTCTCTTGGTCTGGGAAAGCAGTAGTAGGTGTGTATTCAAGATGTTAATGTTTGCAGTGGCTTCCTTTCTATATCAGTGTCAAATACTGTTTATTTCAGAAGTACTTTCAACAATGGCTGCTGTTGTGTAACTGAGTGTAACTTCAAAGCCAAGACTTCAGCAAAATACTGACTTCGCCTGACTGACCAACACACTAGAGAAAAGTGGGAGATATGTAAATTGTTCTCAAAAAGACCCCATGATTTATTTAGAAATTTATGTGGCCATTACTTCATTCCCCTCTTGACCCAATTCTGCTAAGCAGAAGTTCTTGATCTTTTAATTCTCAAAATGTGATTCAGCTACTACTTCTGTTTGTACTTGTCTTCTGGGGTACGGAAGAAAATCATTTAAGTTCTTCAGAAGGTAGGAGAGGAAAGCATAGAAAGAGAGAAGTCTCCTCTGTTCCTTTAGAATCCAGGGTTCGTAAAATGTCTTGACTGACCAAATCTACGTGTTATTCAAAATCGAGGGAAGGCTGTATGAACAGTTGCTTTGGCCAGCTTGTCTTAGTTGCCTTGCAATGCATGGGAACTCAAACACTGTGTTGTTACCATGTTAATCAGTTTAAGGGGTGTAGTTTCACAGTTTCTAGTGTTGCAATTGAGCACATCTGTAAAGACATTGATTAAGTAAAGTCCACATATCCACCTTAGCAAGAGGTTAGTGCTTGAAAGATGTAATACCCACCTATTCATTTATCTGTTTATGTAGAAACACAAAAATAGTTGCACCTTTTGTGGTTGCTGTTTTTTTTTTTCCTGATGTCTATATATCCCATGCCATCATCCTTTTCTATTGCACCGTTTGCAGTCACAATATTTCTTCTGAAGATGTCCATATATCCCATACCTTCATCTTTTTTTTTTTTATTGGTGTGGAATCAGCCAGCAGTTGCATTAGGGATGATGAAGGAATCTAAGGGGCAGTTAATCTGTACTCGGGGAAGAAAATGGAGTCTTGAGCTTGCTCATAGTAGATGTATCCACCAGAGCAATTGGTCATAAGTGCACAGTGTGCCTCTGTGCCAACAAGAAAATATGTAACAGGCAAACACTTGAAAAAAGTAGCAAGCTGTAACTTCAGGAGTCTTTTGATGAGCTTTTGCCATCAGACCTTCCCTTCCTGATGTGCTGCATGAAGAATCGTGTTCATTAGTTTATTCTGGCTGATCTGTTTTCATAGCAGCCTAGCAATCCTGACAGATGTGCTGTTCCTACTTGAAATATAAGGAAATGCTGCAGTTTAGAAGTCTTATTTCGTGTGTGCTTTTTTAGAAAAGGGACCCTGTAGATGTGACGGTAGGGTGGTTTTTCAAGTTTAGGATAAATTTTTGTCATATTCTCTGTAAACAACTCCAAACTTTGCCCAAATTTTCCAGTTTGTTATATGAATTTTAATACCTTTCTTTTAAAGGGCTCAGGACATCTTCCGTCAGGCAATGAAATCTCAAAGTGTCATCTTGGAAGTCCTTCCTCCATATAATCGAGAACAATATGAGAAGTCTGCTATTGCTCCCCTTTGTTTTCTGGATAATGAAGAAGGAGTTCCAAAAACAAAGATCCCACCTCCTGTTCATCCAAAACCTGCTCTGAAAACGATTAATCTTCCTGGAGCAAGCAGCTTGGAGACAGGTGTACAGGCAACACTACAACAAGCTAAGAGCCCCAACCTCCCACGTCTGGGTAGAAAGTCGTCTTCTCCCTCACTGTCTCCCCTTATGGGCTTTGGCAATAAAAAAAATGCAAAGAAAATAAAGATAGACCTAAAAAAAGGTAAGTCTTTTGGAGATGATATGATTAATTCTGTATCATGTTCTCTATATTGATACCTTAGCTTTGAAATAAACTAGTGACATTAAAAATACAAGAAAATTATTTACAGTATAAAAGTTCCAAGACTTCCAAAAGGTAAAAGAATATTCCAAAAGGTAAAGGAATGTTAACAGTAATGTTCTCAACAGTCAGCTTTCTCGTAAATTTTGGATGTGTATTATCTAGACTTGCTGATTTAAAAAAAATCTCGATTACTGATTTATGTGGAAGGTATTTCATTAGCAACGTGCGATATTAAGAGATGATTCAGACTTTTCGCAAGTATAGAATAAAAATTTGAATTGTCTGCTCGTAACCTTTGTTATTTATATTCATTTGTGCAAATTGGCCAGCACTGTTATGACATTCTTTTAAAGATATGTTTAAAAACATGCACTGCTCTGTTTCATGTTGTCTAGGAAGTTGACCCCATATTTACCTGTCTTTCCCTTTTTTATTTTCTACAAGCGTGCTGGGATGACTCACATGAGTGCTGCACTGGATGGCTATAAACTCTTCAGAAGGCATAGGCAAGGAAGGAGAGGTAGTGGGGTAGCCCTGTATGTTAGGGAGTGTTTTGGTTGTCTAGAGCTTAATGATGGTGATGATAGGGTTGAGTCTTTATGGGTAAGAATCAGGGACACGGCCAACAAGGCAGATATCATGGTGCGAGTCTGTTATAGACCACCCAACCAGGATGAAGAGGCAGACTAAATAATCAGATGGGAGAAGTCTCACCATCACTAGCCCTTGTTCTCATGGCGGACTTCAACTTAGCAGATGTCTGCTGGAAATACAATAGAATGGAGAGGAAACAGTCTAGGAGGTTCCTGGAGTGTGCAGAAGATAACTTCCTGTCACAGCTGCTGAGTTGAGCCAACTAGGGAAGGTGCCCCACTGGCCCTGTTGTTTGTGAGTAGAGAAGGACTTGTGAGTGATGTGACGGTTGGAGGTTGTCTTGGGCATAGCAACCACAAAGTGATAGTTTTTGATTCTTGGAGAGGTAAGGAAGGAGGGTCAGCAGAACTGCTACCTTGGACTTACAGAGGGCAGACTTTGGCCTGTTTAGGAGCCTGCTTGACAGAGTCCCTTGGGAGGCAGTCCTGAAGGGCAAAGGAATCCAGGAAAGCTGGACATTCTTCAAGAAGGAAATAGTAAAGGCGCAGGAGCAGGCTGTCCCCATGTGCCAAAAGACGAGCCAGCGGGGAGGAAGACCACTTGGCTGAACAGAGAGCTTTGG
>VYZM01012498.1:15694-37385 GCA_013398915.1 Dromas ardeola
AAAAAAAAAAAAAAAAAACAAGACAAAAAAATACCCACAAAACTCAGAACACAATAAATAATAAAAATCTTTTTCAAAGGAGAACATAATGAAATTCAGACACAGATTGTGCACACATGCACTTCTGTGCATGGATTTCTGAGCCAAGACCAAATGACAGATACCAACCATGTTGTGACTCCCACTATAAACATTTGACTAACTCAAACTATGCTGCCTGTAGCCAATTCATTTTTCATAAACCTGCCTAGTTAAATTCACAGTAGCATTATAAGTGGAAGTCAAATAGCTAAGTGTGCCAGACATGAGTATTTTCAGTTCAATTAGATCATGACCCTGATGATAGCCACAGCAAAGAAAGAAGACTAAGAAAATTATCAATGTCAGAAAAGAAGGCGAAGGACAGAGTGGCTGGGTGGGTACCTGCTGGCCAACCAAGGTCAACCCACCACTTCAGTCATGCCTAAATCTTGGTGAGTCTCCAACATGAATGAAGATGCTTCTACGGCACACTGGAAAGGACACGTTACAGCCCAGTGCTGAGTGACCAACAGGTGCATCAATCACCCTAGCATCAATCTGTGCCCTAGGATGGGCAGGGCTGGGGCTGCAGCCAGTGCCCAGCCTGCTGGGTTTGTGCGGTGGCGCCTCCTCTGGACATTGCTTGGCCTTCACCATGTGGTGCCCTGAATAGCTGCCTTCTGGCCTCCTGCTTTCCCCTCTGGGTTCTCCAGCTCTGTGTGGGTGGTAGTGCAGAACCCTCTCCCTCCCCCAGGCCACAGTGCAATGTCAGCACCAGCTAACACTGTTCTTGCTGTGGTTACAAGGGCTGTGGGCCCAACATCGTTCTTGTTTCAATTGCTGGTGGAGTGGGCTGAGACAATCTGGCTCTTCCTGACCTTGCCTGCTGGTGCAGCGAGTTGAAACAATCTAGTACCTTCTTGTCCTGGTGCAAGTATGGTGAGTTGGGACGACAAGGCACCCCATCACTGCATCTGGAAGTCCAGTGGCCTAGGCAGCATACCTGAGACCCCTCCTGCCCAGATCAGAAGCCCACTTGGAAATTTGCCAGGATCACCTGACAAAAATTGTGCAAACAACGGAAAAGTACTTAACAAAGTGAATCATCTTGAGACCTTATAAATATCAGTCCTAATGTGAGGCCCTTTGGAGCTCTCTGGGATCGCAGCAGGCTGCTACCCCGTATTTCATGACATGATTCAGACCGTCCACTGATAGAAGCCGACAAAAGGATAAGAGTTAGGAGTTTTAGACCATCCACTGACAGAAGCTGATGAAGGGAAGAGAGTGAGTATAGTTCCATTTTGATCACTGGGTATCAAAATTTACTACAATCTGCAGAAAAGGAACTATCTTAATCATAGGTTAACCTCTATATCTGTATGTGTGCTTTGATTTAGGAAACTCTTGTCTCAGGTGAACCCTGCCATTTTCAAATCTTTAACTGAGTCTCTGTATTGGTTACAGCAAATTTTGTTAAATCACTTTTATCATTGTCTAATTAAGTATTGTTAAAAATCATACAACCTAATCCTGTGTTAATACATCTTAAATTACTGCTACCTCAAAATTGTGCAGAATCCTAAATTAACATTCACGGCAGTGTGGAAATGCTTTTCCCAACCACCGATCCTGTGAATGGTTGCAAGGGGGACCTCAGTCTGGCCTTAGGGACATCTCCCAGCCCACCTCTGCTGCCACCCTGCTGTAGCCATTCCATTCCAGGATGTCTATAAGACAAAGTTGCTGTTTCTTATCTCATCACCATGGGACACTTCACTCCCTTACAGGAAGTCCTTCTGTGCCTGGCATCCCTCCTTCCTGCCGGTTTGACCCCTTCTTGCAGTTGGGCCTTCCATGCTTGAGCAGTTACAATTTGAATTTCCCTTTCATATTCCCACTTTTCTTAAGCAGTTATTACTCACCCACATTCACCACTGCAAGCCTTTTAAATTCTTCCTTATGCCTTTTGCTCTCAATTTCCATTACAAAAATACTTGCTTTGCCCCACATAGTTTTATTCCCTTTGCCCCCTTCTTCATTTTTTTATAGCTTAATTTTAGACACCTTTGGATAAGGATCTCTTTCTCTTAAAGATCTAGATTATGGTAGGACGGCCACAGGCACCCAGCCCAGGACTTGTGGGAGACAAGATCGATCACCATGTGGGCCATGCTGTCCCATCATCCATTCCTGCCTCTAGATTTTGTAATCATTTATAGTAATTCATGCAAGCACTTCTTCCTTTTCTTCTTCCTTATCCCCTAACATATTCAGCATTTTTGTTCTGGCCTCTGCTTGCTTTTTTGCTGTGCTCCATAATTCTACATACCAATTGACTATAACGTAAGACCAACTGAACTAATACATGCACAAACACTACAGTTAGTAAACCTAACAAATTGTACCCTCAATGTGGCTTCGGTAGTTTTTCCTAACCATCCTTCCAGTCTGGAAGCCATTCCCACCAGTCAAAACCGTTTTTCACCAGGTGTTTCATGCAGTGTCCGAACATCACTTCAGATTTTGTTTGCCCATTTCTATTCCCTGGTCTTATTCTGCATCTGTGCAGCAAGTAGTTTTAACCAGTGTCCAAGTAGCTTCCTTGAGTGACAAGCACATAATCAAATACCATTCTGCTTTGCAGGGCTACCCGAGATGCTCATTGTACCTCTAACTGTAAGGCTGAAATAGCATTACCCATCTCTTGCATTACTTAAAATATACCTTCGAGAGCCCTTTATAATTCCGATTATAATGCTGACTGGTGGATGCAAATTTTCCCAATTACAAGGTCTTTGCAGAGAGTATTTTATCTTTGGGGTTTTATGCTGGGGTAAGTTTTGTCCATCTTTTCAGGAGAGGTCTGGATGTACTGAAATGCCAAGAAAAATTGAAAACATTTTAATGTACAAGCACCAGTCCAATGAACGAGCCTTAGAATCACACACGCCTCACAATCTTTCATTCCTTAGGGTATTACCACATAACAATTCTTGCAGGTTGGCATATGGCCAGTAATAATATAAACCCAAATGCAAAACCCTGAGCTACAATTTCTAAAAATAATCAACAGGTTCAGATGATGATAACAGGGTCATCAAAGTCTATTTGCAGGGCTATAGACGATACTTCTGTTGATATTTGATCAAAAGAAGTTCATCCATAACATTCAGCTCTGCTGTGCCAGATGATACTCTCTGCTTTGTATCTAAAGGTCTTGTGACCCTTTTACCCTGGGAAGCATGGATCCATCAAGTATTGATAAGGTCCTTTCCAGTGCAGCTGCAGCACATGTTCTCACTGTACACTAACTAAATGTACACTCGCTCTCCCTATTTCAACAGATGACAGACTTCAGTGGTGGCTTCTGGTAAAACATCTTTCAGCGGTCTGTAGAAAGTCCTTAAACATCTCATCAATAGCTGACAACATTTCAGAAAAGCATTATCTGTTAGTTTTATGTTTGACTGTAGGGAGTGCTATGACAGCCCATACTTTCTATTCACAGTGCTTTTTATATATATATCTGTGGGAGAGGTAACGCATCCAGACATTTCAGGCCAGGCTCTGAACAATTTTTTTGCCATTTTTGTTTCAAAATGGGAGGTTTTCGTCCCTGCACGGGATTGGGGATGATGGGCACCATGACACCTTGGTTCTATTTGTAGGGCTGCCCAAATTTCTTGCATTACTTGTCCAGTAAAAGGGGTCTCGTTGTTGCTCTCTAGCATTAGGGGAATATTAAAGCAAGGAATTAGTTATCTCGGCAATATTTTTGCAACAGTTGTTTCATCTGCATGTTTACAAGGACAGGCTTCCATCCTAAGAACATACCTAAAAGGACAAGGATATACTCAAAATTACAGCACTTAGGCACCGAATAAAACCAATTTGGAAATTTAGAAACGGTTCTTATGGTTTATGGTGTGCAGATATACTTGTCTTCTCCTTCAGTCTTCTATTATTTTGTTGAAATCGTGTCCTAACAGTATGAAGATTCAAGAATGTGAACAGTAATTTGCTAGCAAGCCTCAGTTGTTTGCATCTTAATTTCTGACAAAATGAAAGCCCATTCCTGATCATTCAAGCTATAGAAGTATTTGATTAAATAAAAATGTGTTTGAATTATAAAAATCCTAAAAAAATGTGTAGAGTATTAAAAAAAGAAATAATCTTTCGTGCTCTTTAATTTTCCTTTTTCACTATTAGCTGTATCTTCAAATACACCAACATTTTAATGGTGTAGTCATTAGCTCAGTTTAGAATGGCCTTTGAAACTCCACATGTGAAATTACAGAGACAATTTGTCTGTTAAGTGCAGCAAGAGCACAACATTTTTTCTCAAAAGAACCAGAACAACTATACAGAGCCTGAATGAGATATCAAGAATAACAGCCAAAGCCTCACAGGACAGGTATGCATTTTGATGCTGCACCCTCAATAAATAAACGGCAACAATGCAAACTTTACCATGTACCATTAAGTATAAGCAATGCAGGCCAGGACAACCTTGCTTTCTTGGCTGCATTCCTTGCACATTTCACCAACAGCCTTTTTAACCTTTTAAAGACTGGATAGTCTGAACCTTGGAATGAAAGCAAGGCATCATGAATTTCATACACCAGCTGAAGCTCCTTGAGGATAACTAAACACATGCATGTTCAGCTAGCAGCTTTATCTAGCTTTATAACTGGCCTTGGAGACTACATATCACTACCTGCACACTTTGGATTTAGTTTTATGGTTTGGGATGAGCTGAAAGGACAATTTTCCAATAGCACACAAATGCCTATGTTTTTGATTGACTGCCAGATGAGGGAAGAGTCTTGTATGCATTAGAAAGAAGTCCTTTCAATAAGTAACATGGGAAGCATTATCAAAATTAATAGTTCCTTCTTGCCAATTTTGTTGATTGTTGCAGGGAGTGTGCTGACACCCTTCTGCCTTCCTGCACACAGATGCTTCACACAATAAAATCAAGCACACTATGAAATCAAAACACCTCTGAGTCCTTCCTAGTGTGCACTAGTACATCCAGTTGTTACCATAATAACAAAAAATGCAGGGGATGAGACATTGTTTTCAACACTGAAATATCTGAAGAACTACTTTCCTCAGGAGAAGAATCAAAACAACACTAAATATCGTCTTCTTCAGTTGCGATAGAATTGCAAGCTCCTACAAGCTGAAAAGCTGCTTTCAAAGCATTCCTGTGTAGTTTTGGTAGCACAAATAGACACCAACAAAAAAAATCCCATAGAATTAAAATACTTAAAACTGTACAAGTTTACATGCTTTAAAAAAACTAGGTTTTTTACTTAATGAAAAAACCAGTTTTTTTCCCTCTGGCACCTCCATTAACCAGCTGTCAAAGTAAATGCCATGCACGCTTTCAGAAGGTAAGCTATTAAATATATACTTTTTCAATGTAATCCACCCAGAAAATTAATTTGCTATTAGAGCTTAGCCAGTGTGCAAGCCAAGAATTCCAGATAGGCCTTTAAGTGCATGACAAACTGAATATATTCTTCATATCCCTAACCTAACACTTAAGATCAAGTTAAATCGCAAAGCAAACCAGGATGAGTGTCATGCATATATTATCTTGTTTCATCAGTTAGATAGTTAAAAAAAAAAAATAATAAATTGAGAGCTTGTTCTCCCTCCCCAGATGTTATATACAGATTGGTTAGTTTAAAAAATGCTCTGTTTTAAAATTGGTATTATAATTCACTGACAAGCATGTACATTTCTCCTGATCAATACAGCACTTGCTTCTTTCAATTTTTTAAATACATCTATAAATACTCCCATCACATTATTATTTTCAAGAAAACCTGTGAAAAACTCAGAGAAGGAAACCTACAAAAATAAGGATACAATTTAACAGTGGGGAAAAAAGTACAGTAATAGCCAGATCTGGGAAGTGTGCAGCACAGTTTCTTGCAGTCTCACCACTCTTGCTGTGGTTGAGGTTAAAGGAACCATGCCAAGACACACTTAATGTCCACTAAAACGTCCACTTGGTTCCATATCTGTGTAACTAAACCATGAAATTTAGCGCTTATGATGAAACAGAGCTCAAGCACATTCAATCTTTATTTTAGTTTTTGCAGTACTGTTTCTCAAGCCCACAGAGCTTGATCTTACCGGCAAAAGTATAAAATGTTTAAGGTAAATAACTGCAAATACAGGCAGTCAGCAGTTCTAGCAATCCAGAACCCTGACTATGGACTATGCGGCTATCTGTATGCAAGAGGCAGAGCTACTCCTTACTCAGAGAAGAAGTGGGGCAGAAAAATTCAGCCTCCATATCAGAAAATGAAATTAGACACTGCCGAAGTCTTCAAAAGCCATGGCTTCATAAACAGACAGATGTAGATGAAGTAAAGGTAAACAAGACCCCTTCAGCATATTTTATTATGAAGTTCATATTTCTGATCCCTCTTCTATCCATCCTCTTTGAGAAAGTGTAATTTGTAAAATGTTCTTCAGAGCCTTTTGGTTCCAAAGATGCTAAAAGCAAGTTTGGTGTCTTTTTTTGACAGAAAGTGAGGGGGTCTTTTAAAAACACAAAAGCCCAACAAGCAAATCACACAAACCGTCCCCCCCCCACCCCAAATAATTCTGCAAAGTTTTCAGCGAATTTTCAGACGTCAAGATGCACACTCAGTTCCACATGTAATTTCAAGTACTCAATGAGTGGCACTCCTTGCTAATACCAACCAGCATTGTACATATTTCTTTACAGTTTTAGGACGGAGTCACATCTCCTATTTCTCCAGCTTCAGGTGGGGCTACATTCAGCAGAATATTGTTATGCAAGTTTACAGCCAGAGATTCAGTCTGTCAACACATTCTACTACTACCACACTCAATCTTTTAGCACTAAGGGGAACTAGGAAGGCAATAAATAACAACCAGAATAAGTGCATCTGTGCATATGAAGTAATCTAAGATGAGCATTCCATGTGAAACAGGTGAAGAGCTTCACACTGTTAGGTTTATCGCTACAGGGGGGAAAAGCAACAGAAGTCAGATCACTGATTTACTCCCAGAGATCTCTCAGCTATGTACAGTAGTCTCTACGTCCTGTTCACATTTCTGAGCACTGTCCTAGCAAATGAAGCACTGTTATCAATGGGCCCTCTCCAAGCGCAAGCTTGGCAACTGCCTTCACACCAACTTTGATCCACTGTCAGATTACTGCATTATCTGCATCTGCAAACTTGTATCATACAATAGGGAGTCTGGATTAGCGTTCATCATTTTAACAAGTGTATTCCAGAAAGCAGACAAGCTATGGATTATACAGTTATCATAAAGGGTTTGTGACTGAGCATTAATTCCCTGGCATACACCGAAACAATTCTTCTTTCTAAATACAGATTCCGGAGCTAAACCTCCTTTGATTACACTTTTCCCCGCCGTCATATCCAGGACATATGCCACTCTCTCGTTTTGCAACCAGATCAGATTAGGATCTGTGATTCAATATACCAAACACCTAATATTTTAAAGTTCTTACATATGAATTGAATGATGAGAAATACCCTCCCAGAGGACTGGAGAGCAAAAAAAAAAAAAAGCACAAGACAACTAAACCCCGATGAATCTAAAGCAGAGAACAGACTCAGCTGTTCTGCAGCTAACTAGCCCTCTCTGAACTATAGACTTGCCCAAGTGTTTCCTTCCCCTCCTTTTTCCCTTTTTTTGGAGGCTCAGGCTATTAATTCACAGAACTTAGTTATTATTCACCACAAACACTATGCAATGAATGAATTATTCACCGTAACTTTTATAGCTTCCTTTATAATTAACAAACCACAAACATCCACATCACAAATGAGCTACAGCTTATGTAGGAGGATCTCATGAGTACTCACTCATACCTGATGGACACATGTTCTTTTCCATTATCCACTAATCTCATATGTAGAAAATGCAATATTGTCACAGAATGTAGACAATATTGACTTAAAAGCAGCATAATAAACATACTTTTTCTATAGAGAAAACATATAAGATTTCTTCTGATTTCTATATTTCTTACTTTCTGCTATTTTGCATTAAAACTAGAAAATAACTCATAACAAGAAAATTACCAAGCACCTGTTTGGACATCTGGCTGCTTTCAGATCTCAACTTTCTCATTTGTTCCATCGTGCTTGGCTCAACCCCTTGAAGTAGTTTTAACTTCTTGCAAAATAAACTACATTTAGGCACCATTTTACGAGAGTCAGAAGGGCTAATGGATCACAGTGGAAAAGGTTTTCTTTGGAAGAAAGACCATTGCTGAAAAGCTGTGTTAATTGCTAATAAGTGACTGCAGAGATAATCAAGAGCACTCTCAAATGGAGAATATTTGTAAAGGATGCTCTTTAACTAAAGTGTTATCAGAATGTTTTTTAGAACAAATAAATAAATGGATCATCAAAGACCCTGAATTCACCCCAAGCTGCAGAAAATTCATGCACTAAATTTTTGCAGTAGTTTTCAAAATTGACTGCAGGACCCGCTGTTTATCATTTGTATTGGCCGCCACCCCGAGCAAGTGGGAAGCAGCAGGTGCATCGCCAGCAGGAGAGCTGCAGGCGCTCAGGGGGAAGCGGCGAGCGAACGCCCCCCAGCACTGGCCATCAGGCTGCCAGTGTCCACTAGATGGCGCCGTTCTCCCGTATATTTAGGACCTGTGGATTTGAGCTGAAAAAATAAGGATGGGAAAATAGTCACTGGGGGGGAGCGGGTTTTGTTTTTTTGTTTGTGGTTTGTTTTTTTTTTTTTAATTTGTTTTTTGTTTAAAGAAGAAAATAGGATAAAGCTTCAGAAGAATATTTTATCTGCTTTTTCCTGCATGAGTGGTACAGGCTGCATCACATCTTTTTTTTGAGGCAACATTAGATCAGAAAATTAAACTTTGTCCTAGAGTTACAAACTTGGAGGGGTGTTTTCTTTTTTTAAACTGTTGTTCTCTAAAATAATTCAAGGCTTAGACTACTCTAGTGATAAAGTATATTATCCAAGCAAATACTAAATTATACCATGGGAGAGTCTTCTTTATTAATTCAAAGAAATAATCAACACGTTTGAAAATAATTTATATAGAAAATAAAATTTACCTGTAGGTTAAAAAAAATATAGATTATAAGGAACAGAACCTGACCTTTTGTTTTCTGAACTTTTTCCAGTTTATACACTGATAAATGTCACAAGTTCATTGCACACAAAGACTATTTTTTCCAGATGGCCTGTTCCATTCTGTCTTCATTTCAAAGTAATAGTTTACGCTATTCCATGCCCTTGAGGGCCATGGGAAAAAAGACAAGGGGAAAAAAAAAAAAAAGTATTTGCAGAAAATTTTCGTTTAAAAATGGTAGTTGAACCACAAAAGGTGGTAATTTTCTCCTGGAAAAAGAAAGTTACACAAAAAAAAAAGGTTATACACACTCCTCAAGGAGAGGAATAATGGGTTGAGTCATAGGGAAACTTTATTGAAGAGGGGAGGGAGAATAATGTGGAAAGTACTAAGCCAATAAAGTACAGTAGACTGCATCAGAAAAGATAAAGTGTCATAATAAAACACAGTGAAGATTTAATCTTTAGCAGTCTCAATAGAATTTAGAAAATAAGTGTCTTATTGCTGAAGGCCTAAATAAAGTTAGAGAAGAATTCACAGCAGCAATTGCAGATGGTCAGTGAAGAATCACGTTACAATCTACCTTTTTTAGCTTCTAATGGAAAGCTCAGAAACAAGGCTGAACCCAAAAGTTAGGTTCAACACATGTTAGGCAAAGAACAAATCCACTGCTTGCCTGAATAACAATGCACAGAAAGCAATCTGCTGATGAAAAGTGCTATTATACATGCAAAGTTACCACCACACCTCAAGAACCTAGTATAAAATAGTGATTTTTAACAGCATTTTTGAGGACATAGGATCAACGTTACATTAGAATGATTTACGTAAAAACATTAGTTCTTAAACTAAGCAATGATTTTTATTATAAACCAAAGCTGATTCTAAGTATGACTGCAGAGGTTTCATTTAATATTTCAGATACAAAATTGAAAAAAATGTTAATGGTTACCAACAAAACTAGCAAGTGAGCAAAAAAAAAGAAAAGTATTTGCGCTTCTGTCTTTCCTTAATACAAATAATTTACTGCCAGATTAGATCCCTCAGAAAGCAAATTAATAGGTAACATTTATTATAATTTAAAAGATTTAGTAATTAAAAATAATGTTAGGAATTTAAAGCAAGATATTAAAAAGCCAAGCAGTATTTTTTACAGTCTTACTGGAACACTGGACTACGTCTCCTGTTTAAGTATAAGCAGACTTTATTCACTTACGGTACTATTATATTATCAATAACAAAGTGATAGCTTGGCATAGTGAACTGACGTACCACCTATACTTAGGCTTAAACATAAAAGATTGTTCTGTACACATCAACAACTTATTTGGGCTTCTTATGCAATTAGCTTATTCGGTAGCTTGTTGGATTTTTTGCTCACTATAGAAGCTATTTTTCAATACAGAATAATACAGACTAATGGTCTGGATGGAAATCCAAATTCCTCTAATTTTAAATTACAACCTCTGTAACCACTGGAAAGTACAAAACACTTGATGCATAATGCCAGATCAAGTACAGATTTTGAAAGTGTTTCCTTGTACTTTCAAACATGTTTCTACATATACTAATGATTAATTCAAATGTTTTTCTTGCTAGTTGCCAACTTTGTTGCATTAATCTGCTTTATATTTTGTTCAGTCCCATTGAAGGGACAAGAAAATTGCCATAAGAATATCAAAACAGATATGTAAAGGAAGCTGCTAAAAACCTAACCCCAGTTACCATTTGAGGAATGCATGCAGAGATGAACGCACATAAATTATCCTGGTTCAGCTCCTTTAAGCAACGCTACCAACTGCAAATTGAGTCAAACAATGGCTTTATGTAATTCACTTGAAGTATGAGGGACCGCAAGGACACAGTCCGGTATTGCTGGTCAAACTAAAGATCTGAAGATTTGAAGGCTCTCCCTACCTCACTTATCTGAGTGACACGGGCAGCTTGAAGGAGCTTTTCACTCAGTATTAATTGGTAACAGAGACTAGATCAAAATCAGCCGAGTTCCTTTAACCTTCTGCAAATACCCTCACATCTTCAAGTTTCACTTAATGTAATTGTAAAAACATGTCTACTGTTATTCAACTCTCAAAGGTGGCATTAACTTCTTTAGGTGCTCTTTGTACAACGTTTTAAGCTCCTCATTAGAAGATGCACAGTGGTATTTTAGAGTAATGAGGCTCTATTGTTATAATCTATCACTGCATAATTGCCATTTCTTCATAAGCAGATGATGTGGTGCAAACTCTCTCAAATGGTAAATACTGACAACTACAACCAGTTTTCACTGATGTGTACTTTAAAATAAATCTCCCCATTAGGCTGCAGACCCTATGCCTATTCACTTCAGACAAAAATTATTTGAAAAAGAAAAAGAAAACGACAGAGGCGTGACCAACACCTTGCCCATCTGCAGAAGAGTGCTGCAGCGTCCTTCCGTCTCCGTGGCCCCTCTACACAGCCTGATGCACTGACTTGGACACACAACAGCAGCAGATAGATTCTACACCTACCACCGAGATGACAGAGTCCTGCTCACCCCACCTGTGTTTTTCAGCAGCAGCCTTCACTGACACCCCCAGTTCAGGTATTTCACCGTCTGCCCTCACGCTAGATGAGAAGCAACCCCAGAGGTCTGGATAAAACAGTTTCCCTTCTCATAACTGCAAAGTCACAACTTTGCGTGTTATTGCAACTGTGCTCACGGTGGCAGGAGGGGACAGATACTCGATCAGCCAGCTTGGCAGATGCAGCAACTAATGCTCTAGGCAGGACAAGTATATACAGCAACTCATGCACAACACCTAAGGGTGTTTTGGAATGAAAGAACTTACACAAATCAACGGAAAAACAAAAGCAAAACCAAACAAAAAAATATCCAGATAACAAACAGCTTGCTTCTGAAACAGTTTTTTTCTGAACAATGTAATTTCTATGCTCTATTTTGCCTTCAAGTAAAGACACAAGGCTTATGTAATTTAAATTGTGTACATAGCTAAATATAATATAATCTTCAAAAGAAATGAGCCACACCTAAACCTTAGTTCCCCGTTTGCCCTGACAAGGCTTCTTCTAATTGTCATACCTGTGCAAAAAATGTTCTGCTTTTAACACAGTTGCACAGAGAAAGACAGCAGATTAAAACAGATGTTTGCATGTCCAGGGATAGAAGTTTATCTCTGAAAAGATATTCAAAAGGAAAAAGGTGGTTTTTTTTTTTAAAAAAAAAAGTCTTTTTATTTCACTTTCAGGAAGCACTCTACTGTGCAATCATGAAAGATTAAACTTGTCTCTCCAACTCTTCCTCCTATTGTTTGTGTTAAACACAACAAAAATACATGGTAAGAGGTAGGAAGGGAATGTAACAGCTGGGCCCATATTCTCATCGGGACTACATCAGAGCAGTAAATTGCCACTTTTCTTATAAAGAAAGAAAAACAGGTTGGAGGTGCTTAGATTTCCTGGATCTGTTTACTTACCTCATGGACTAGTTTAATCGCTTCCTGAGAAAATCAAAGCAACCAAATCCATGATTTGTTCTGACTGTCTTTATTGATTACGGTAGGCAAGTTTCTATCAAGTGAGATTTTTTCCATGCTTCCTACCTACAAATTAAGTTCACTGTTGCCACATAGGGTTGTCTGACAGTGATCTGATTAGAAGTCTGATGAAGCTTCTGTTCACCTCAGTGGGATGTCTCAAATGCCCTTCCCGTTTTAACGATTTGCTACGCTGACATATTACAGCTGGCCTTGTTGGAATTTTATTCCTGTTACCACCTTGTTGTTGTTTTACTGACAGCTGCTTCTATCTCACCAATGTTATTACTGTCTCATGTGTCTTCCTGGTGCTGCTACACTAGCTAAACATTGCTGGAATTTCCTACTTTATTCACTAATTCTTTGGCCATGCAGCCCTCGAGAGGGGGTGTCACTGCACAGTCAGCAGTCTTATTTTACACTGTGCAAACCAGTAGCTCATTTACGAAGTGAAGTGTTTGACAAAGCAGAGGTCTAGATAGAAGACTGGTAGCATAAGCTCACCTCAGAGATGACAGTACTATGGGTAAGCAGAAATTTTCAACATTTCACAATGCTGCTTACTGAATTTATTTCTTCCTTTCATGTCAGCAGCCAACAGCTTGGTAAGATATTGTCACTTCTCATTATATAATATAATAATTTCACATTTTTTAATGCTTGGACTGATAGTACTGCAAGCCTCTAGACATAACTTCAAGAATGAGAAATACAGCCATTTACAAAGCTGAACTTCTTTACCTTTTTAAAGTATATGCTGGAAACCTCTATAAGGCAGAGCAGGCCACTCACTCAAAGAGGACACACCCTGCAAAAATCAGATGCTAGTAGCCTATTTGCTTCACATGCCTGTATCCTCTTGTTTACTACCACTGAGTCTATACTCTCATTCTCACCCAAGCCACTCAGGCCAGGCATTAACAGCAGGAGTCCTTTAATCAACCAGAAGATGGGTTTTGTTGTTGTTTTTGTTGTTGTTGTTATTAACAAACCCAAATCTCTCACTCGGGGCAACAAACTCAAGACACTTTTTGTCTTCTTTATCAGCTTCTGCTGCTCAGGTACTAAAGCTGTACGTACACTAATTTTTTAGACTTCAGCGTTTCCTAGTGCTACAAGAAAATTTTACAAAAACCCCATTATTTCAAGTCAGAGTCACCTTTTGCAACCCCGCCACATCAGACTCTCTTCTCCACTCCAATGGCTTTCTTCCAAGTTCATTGGGTGTGGGTTGTTTTTTAAAAAACTCTTTCCTGCCTGGAAGTAGAAGCTCCAAAACACAGATAAGCCCGAATACTCCAAGTGCGTATCATCTAAAGGCTCCAGAAGTTGAGCATAGGGGAGCTCCGGTGGGAGGAAGGTGAGCATTCATACACTGGAGTAAGCACAACAGCATCTACTGAGGTGACCACCATGCCAGAAAGCAAAAAGACATAGTTTTGAGTGCGTGTTCCTACAACAAGGTTACTGAAGAGAAAAACAGTCACTGGCTTCCACAAACATGGACACCACACCATTCAGTTCATTCTATATACCTCTAGGTGTCATTCGTCCGTGCTACATTTTCATCTACTTCTCTCACTGCACCTGACCAGTTGAAGAAGTGTTCTCTTTGCTCCATAGATGTGTTTGTGGTTCTACAAGTTCTGCTCTCATCCAGCATTTCAGAGAAGCACAGAACAAGCCACAGCAATCCTACATATCTGCCTGTAGCATCCCACGTACTCAACGAAGTACTGGTCTAAGTTTAAGGAGAAACAGGCATACAAACTGAGTATATCTCACTGTTGCAGACTAAGCATAGGGTAGAAGAGATGAAACACTAGTTCAAGAGGAAAACCAAGAAATCCAAGATTAGAAAGAGGAACAGAATATAGGAACCATGAGGTAAAAATTATCTAAAAATGTCCAAACCAATTTTATAGTGAACTAGATCTGACCCATATTTCATTCTGGAATTGTCTGTTGAAGGGTGCATTTTTCAAATGTACAATTCAGAGAAAAAAAAAAATACTAGTTTTTGCACAGACTTGGTACAGGCAGCAAAACAGAAAACAAAAAGTGGAGGCAATCCTAACCATGAAAGACAATGTCAGCTCTGAATCAGAGCAGCTGCTTCTTTATATACCACAGAAAATAAAAACTATGTAAGCCAAACCCATAAAGCAAAAATTCAATGCTTTAGGCTACTAGTGAAATGTTGCCCTCCCCACCCCCCCCAATTATTCTAGGGATCATAACAGACTAATTATGCACAGTCTTATTATTTAATCTTACAGGCCTGTAAATTCTGAGGCTCAAAACAAACTGATTAAACACCCACTCATCCATTCCTCTGCTCTTTGTTATAAAATCTATGAGGTTTTGTAGCTGCACTCCAGCCAAGATGTAAACTCTTATGATTGTACATAAAAACATTCACTACCATCTCAAATCATTAATATGACATTCTGCCACAAGTACAACAGCTGGTTTACTGTTGATTTGATTCATTCTTGGATGGCAATAAAATTGAATGTTTTGTTCAGAATGTATTTCCAGACATCTCTTTACCTTTTTTGTTTAATAATGTCTCCCTTTATCATCACTTCAACTTGCAATCTTTATGCAGTTTCCTACCAGTTCCCCATCACAAAGCACAAAGGCTTTCCTACCATAAATGAAAGCTCTCACTCTGACTACTCGGAATTCATTACTTTTTTTCTTCCTATCCAATAACATCAGATCATTTTAGTAAAGACATAGGGACTTAAAATAGGTGCAACACAATTGGTATTGCTAATATATTTCCCACTATCTCTTTCCTCAGAAGAAATACTTCAGGAACTGAGAAAGGAAAAAAAACCCTACCATTTCTTTTGCTGAAGTAACCCACTTTGAAAAAAAAATTCACAGTCATGGGACAAAAGAACAGAAGTGAATTGTAAATTTTTCAGGACAAATTCTAACCTTTCAGTGATGGCTGCGGCAGACTAAGAATAAAATTACATGAGGTTCAAGGACACCAACCACTTTTTTTCCCCCTCTGCCTATCAGAAACAATTGCAACAGTGCTAGACTCCACCAGATAGAGTCTAGCAGGTAAGCGATAACAGAGTGTCAGTGACAAAGGTCAGAATTAAAGGGCATAGTTTGATAATCGAGAAAAATAAGGACACACTTGGACAAATATGCATATAGAGTTGAAGAAAAGTAGATTACAGGAAGATAAACAAGAAATAAAGCAGAAAAGCTGTTTTCATTATATGGGACGGCAAGAGACAGAGTCAAAAAATATATTCAAGCTTACAAGCCAGTGAGCTACCAATTTCTTCAGAACATGAAGAACAATTCTCTGGGGAGAAGTCAGTGTACAGCAGATAGCCACACCATCAGGAGTATCAACTTCTCCCCAAACCTGATCCACTGCATCAGAAAGAGAAAAGATATGGGTGTCTGTTAACTACTGCTAAGATATCTGAAGCAAACTGCTACGAAAAGTAAGTACTGTATCTGCCACACGCCTCTATATGGTGAAATTTCTTTAGGTATCTAAACCTCCCCTAGAAAATTTTACAGATACCAGGAATCAGAAAGACAGCAAGTGACTGACTGCTTTAAAAATCCGCTTAGTGCTTATAAACTACAAGGTTTGCATACACTTGCACCAAAATAGGGCAATCCCGAAGTTAATCATACAGCATAGATGCCCTTCCAATAAAACTGGCACGAATTCAAGTCTTACCTTTTATACAGGCACCATCAGGTGCCCTTTTAAGCTCCTAACGACAAACTACCATCTTCTTTTCTAGCCCCGAAACAATCTCCAAAACATCTCAAGATAACAGTTGGGCAGAGGCACTAGAAATCAATAGTAAACTCAGTTTGTATGAGCCTGGCAATGAAAGGAAAGCTCCATCCCTTAGGCATAAAATGACATCACTACCTCCTCTGTACTTTTTCTGCTCCCACCAGAAATGCATCTTGTAGGCCTGCTCCCCTTCTTGACATCAATCCAGGCAATTACTGCTGCAACACTCAAGAAAAGTGAGCCCTCTTAATAAGCAGCAGCTGTAAGAGTCCACGGGCACTATCACAGCTTGTTTTGCTTCACTTGGCCATACATAACACCAAAGTTCATGGGGTGGACTTAGCAGCATGAGATTTTCAGTTGGACTAAATGACCTTAAAGGTCTTTTTTTCAACCTAAATGATTTAATGATTCTATGTGGTCACGCTCAGTAATACTGAACTAGCTCAGTAATACCAGCTGTGTAGCCACAACAGCATTTAACTCACCAGCCAAGTACCTGGCCTGTTTAGCATGGGCAAACCTAGACGCCCTTCAGTACAGGCATACGTGATGTGGTCATATAATTGCAGGCTGGAAAGCATAGATTTACCCCGTGGTGGCATAAAATGCAATACAGTAGTTTAGAGGGGGCCACAGGCCTCTGTAAAAGAACTTAACTGTTTTTTGGACAACAGCAAAGATGCACAAACTTGAGGGAAGGAAATCGCATCATGATTGCTCCTTGTTAAAAATGTTCGTCCAGTTACCCACTTGGGGAAAAAATCAATTGCCGTCTCTCTCTACTTGCTCTTTAACATACAGAAGGAACACAGTTGCCACTCTAACTTTTAATGAAGGGGTTTCATTACATTTTACTATACAAATAGATTGTTTTCAAAGATAAATATTTCATATTAATGATTTACAAGCTCACTATGCCACTTAAGTTTTCTAATCAGTTTTAAGGATGTTTGTTTCTTTAAAACTTCTTATCGTAAGTGGATAGATGTGAACAACAGAACAGAGCCAAGGCCAATTCTCCTTGTGACTAGAGGAGGAAAAAAGCTTTTGTTTACTGTATTTGTTGAAGGTTATATCGCTTGTTTTATGGAGGAGGAATAAAGTACAGAGACTTTGCATAGCTAGCCAGCCCTGTTTGTAGTCTGTGATCACGCAAGCTCAAGCAGAATCAGAGTGACAAAAAGGCCTCAGAAACCAAAAATGTATAGCATAGCTATACATTAAAGGAGGCATTAACTCAGAACATTTAACTTGGGGAAAAACAAAAAATCTAACTCAACTTCCAAGCAGCTTAAATACTGCTCCTAAATGAAAGTGTTCGATTTGTTCTGTTTCACAGGGATACCTAAGATGATGAAAAGTCTGTATCTCATTACTTTTCTGCCTTTTTCCTTTCAAGATGTCTCACATTTATTCAGAATTTTCACTTTGAAGAAAACTGCTGCTTCATCTCTACCTTTGCTTCTTAGCTATTATGTTAATACTGTATTTTAATAGTTACTGTTTCTCCTGTTGTTTCTGACATTTATAGATTTCATGACAGTTTGCTTAATACTGATCACAAAATAAATTTTATATTTTAAAAAGACTAAGTATTTAGTCATGCAAAGAAACCAGAGAGAAAAAAAAAATATGCCAAAATGTGGAAAAAGATATCATAGTTTGACTAGATGTCTTTGCTCTTAGGAGTAAAACCTGGGAATAGTCCAAATGCATTTGTATTTTTTCACAATTTGTTTATAGATGCTGAGAATAGAAAGAGTGCGCTACACTCCACGTTTGTTCAGTCTCATAAAAAAACCCTTATTACCACACAGGTCCTAAAGGAAGTTTAACACAATTTCTGGAGGACTTCGGGTGCTAATTTGTTATTATAAAAGGACGTGCAAACTGAAGAAACATCACTTATCATTTCCTTGACTAACCTAATCATTATAGGCATCTTCAACAAACAGAAAACTGTGTAAATTTGTAGTTAATGTTTGCCAATTCCTATGGAAAAAATTGTTAGGCAAACTGGTTTTGTTCAGTTGGGGTTTGGTGCATTGAGAATTAAAAGATTATCTGTATTTAAGCTGAACTGCAATGACTTGACTTTATAGCAGCTACTTGAATGTGCACCAATTTGTCACTGGAGAAGTGCAATATAATAATTTTGACATGTCAGAATGGGTGGATATAGTTACTTCTGAAAGATATACAATTATGTTACTCAAACTTAGGTAATTAGAGACAGGTAGATAATTCAAAGTAGAATTTCTGACAGACCATGTTACAGTTTTTGGTACAAACCTGTCATTGAAACATCATTTGAATTACAGTTGTTGGATTACATTCCCTTGTTTTCTTAATTCATCAAAAACAAGTTACTGCTACTAATAATCACATTCCAAAGACACAGTGCACCTAGATTTGAGGAGTTTTGTTTCCAAGTAAATCCGTGAAGTGCTGCAGATAAAAAGGAAAACCACCTTATGATGTCATATCAATATGTTACTCATTAACTGATTTTAAAAACTAGCCTGAGCTGGAGTCACACCAAGACTGCACTTCCTAGA
Organism: Dromas ardeola; assembly: GCA_013398915.1. NCBI lineage: Eukaryota > Metazoa > Chordata > Aves > Charadriiformes > Dromadidae > Dromas > Dromas ardeola. The sequence continues at coordinate 34,745 of VYZM01012498.1, forward strand.
GCAGTAAAAGGCTGTGCGTTTGAAGGATCGCTCTAGAACTGAACTTACCTAACTCAGCAGTTAACTCCAGTAATATGATGAAAAAAGGGAATTCCTTGGAGGACTCCGTTTTTCATTCTGAAAGGCAGAACAGCTTCCGAAAGTCAAGTAACGACACCCCAGTCAGCCCTACAGAGAGTTCTGGATCAGTATTTATAAGGTAAATCCTGGTGTGTTTGAGTGTTCTATATGTAGTTGATGCCGGGGCAGGACAGGGCAGCAACATGGGACGGCACTGAGATAAATGCACCAGTGAAAATACCCTGATGAGGAAGCTTAATATGAGAAGGCAATGCATGTAGAGATGGTAACGTCACTTATGTTACTGATTGCACTGGGAAAGGGAGCACTACTGTAAAGAACAAATTTGTAAGGGAGGGCAGGAGGGTGTTGTTCTCTCTTTCCATATCTATTATGCTGAAGTAGGGCTTTGAATGTGTACAGCACTGTATACTAATAAACTTGTCTTAAAATGACCTCTGTGAGGTCATCCAATACTATCTATGATATTTGAGTGAATCTCTGTACAAAACAAATGTAAGCTTTTTTAGAACAGCGAATTTAACAAAATATTTTCATGTGTGTTTTGGCCTATATGAAACTTTCCAATGCTTATTAAATTATGTTTCAAGAGAAATGCTACCATAATCATAAGGAGTGTTCATGGAAGTTGAATGCTTGCATGAATGAATACTGCTAAAGGGTTTGCTAATAGAACATTTGCAAACAATTTTAAGGGGAAATCTTACTTTGGAGGGTGGACTTGTGGATTGCAGACTCACATTGTGGTAGAATTCATTCCAATGAAGAGTTCTGGATAAATCATGCACATTTTAGACAGCATAGTTAAACGAGGAAAGGCAGCGTCAGAGGGTTACTGGCACTTACCACTTATCCTACCCCATCTACTGCAGGAGATGTGCACAAATTCTTTATATGGGGTGACGGCTCATATCACTAACTGGGTCACAAGTATAAATAAGTCTGCTGGCCTCCTTTTTCCTCTTTTGAAATGTTATTAGGGCTTTTTAATATTATATCTGCGTAATGTCCTTTCTTCCAACTCAAATGTCACAGAGATAACGTCCAACGGTTTGAATAGAGAATAAGGAATCAGAAATTTTAATTACAGCTTCCAAAGGCTTACCTAATCTAATCCTTACCTTAACTAATCACTTAAAGCCTGTTTTTTTAAAACAACATCCACATGTGTTTTTCAGTGCCTCTTGATCTCATTTTCCAATTAGACATGGGACATGAGTACACACAGTGGCGTCTGGAGGGTTCAACACAAGTAGGTGATGTTTAACCACTTCTAATTTGGGCAATCTGTCTGACCAGCCCGGAACAGTGGGCAGACAGATTTACCTACTTTTTTATTTACCACTAGATAACCAGTACACAAAAAGCTACCATATATGCTCTGAGAGCAATGTGATCAGCCCTTACAAAGAACAGAGTCCTTTGCCTCAGATTTCGCAATAATCAACCTGCCTGCCAAGCAGTGAGCGGCAGGGGCAGGCCTTCTAGAAATCCAGTTTACTCACTATCTGTTTCAGTAAGAAGGATAGTAAGATCGTAAACCCTGCTGTGAATCTATACCTCTATCAATAGTAAAGATGGAATAGCAGGCTGCAAATACTAGACAATCTAATAAGAAGAATGCATGATTGCACACAATGAGCTAGTGGCTGGGATGAGCTCTCACTGAACTTGCTTTTCACGTGTTTGTCTCAGTCATGATGCACTTACGCAAATTGGGCCACATGAAAAATCACAGAAAATGCTGTGGGGAAAAAGAAACGCAGGCTCTGCATTTTTAGGTAGTATTTTCAATACAGTCCTATTTACTTAGAGCATATTTCCCATATATGAAGATGCATCCAGAGAGAAAATTTACTATATTAATGATTGCTCTTGTTCATCCTAATTATTCATGCCTGACGACAAAAACTGTCTATATGCCTAAGTTTTTATATATCTCTGCTTTCATGTCACTGTAATTGGCACCCTGTGGATGAGCACAAATTTGCCAGAATCCAGGGGCTTATTAACATTTCAGACAGGGGAGCTCACAGTTTATCTCCATGGCAGCATGTTATTCCTGACACAGAGCGGAACTGGTTTCAGAAGCAAATTAAGATTCTGGAGCTATAACCATGCAGCCATGCATAACAGATCAGAGATTTGTATTGATAAAAGTATTGGCCACGTGTGTATGCAGCATTTTATCAGCATGAATGTATAGAGTTGTTCTGACATTAGAACAAAACATTTTCCAGTAGTCCAGATGAAAATATTGGCAAAACCAATAGGAATCACAATGTCCCCTGTGGAGCCCATCCCTATAATGTTAGTCAATACCCCGCACTCAGATCTCCTAAACTTTAGAAAAATCTCAAGCCCTGTAGTTTTGACCAGTCTTCAGAATAACCTTGAAAAAAATATATTGAAAACAAGAAAATGAGATTTTTAAGTGATTTAGATCAGGACTACTGACCACCAGCTCTGTGAATGTCATACTGCTACGTATGTTAACATGAAACCTCGCAATAATCAGATGCAGTTTGTATATCAAATGCCTGTTAAAAAAAAAAAAAAA
>VYZM01012498.1:44610-111860 GCA_013398915.1 Dromas ardeola
GCTATTCTGGGCGTTGGCTTTGGCTTGAAGTTGTTGGGGGAGAGTGGCCGAGGGGGTCTCCGCGTCCCGGCTTCCGTGAAGCGCCAGCATCTCGGCTCAGCCGTGGCCTGTGCCCTTCAGGAGGCGGCCCCGAGCACGGCGGCAAACTCCGGAGCCGTACTTTTAGGAGGAAGGCGCGTAAATATCACTTCAAGTAATTTCATGCAGCGGCATGGAAATCCTTCTCGGCCGTGGCACGGAAATCCAGCAGCTGTGCTTTATCACTTAGAGCAGTGTGCGCAGGCTGCGGTGGGAAGCCGTGGTCCTCTCCTCTGCGTGCCAGGAGAACCCAGAACTTCGTCAAAAGTTCACAAGCTTTGATACAGGGGAGATGCATTGAAATGCGAGTTCAGCCTGAGTTCTGTCGCAGACTGAGATGGGCTAGGCTGCTCTGGTGGGGCGACGGGCATCCACCTGCCTTGGCCCAATTCCCCAGCACAGCCATGCACATACCTGGCCCCCTTCTGCTTTTAACCTGAGCAGTACTGTAGAAATTGAGCAGATGAAGAAGTCAAAAATACTGTGTTTTCTTTGGGAGGAAGAGGAGGCCTTGCTGGCTGGTAAAGGCTGCTCAGGTTAACTGATCGAGGGTAGGGAAGTCTTCCCCTTCTACGGGTGGCAGGACTCCCTGCACCCCCTCAAGACCTTCCCAGCCTCTGATGGTGGCTGGGGACGTCAGGGGTTAAAGGCAGCATCTTCTGCATTGGTTTGGCTTCCTGTGGAGGTCTCAAGTTGTTCAGGTGCCTGTATGCCATGATAATGACCGTGAAAATCTTGCTGGAATCAAGCAGCTGTCTGGTTCCAAACCAGGCTCCCCATTCACATGGGACTTGGCAGTCCCAAGGATGCTGTTTGGGAAGTGAAGCAGCTGCAAAAGAAGAAGATAAAAAACTGTGTCCTTCTCCTCTGAAGAAAAAAAAAAAAAGTTACTTTCTCCTAATCTGGGACGATTCCCCTCCCAAAGAATTTTTCTTCACACAGATTTAATCTTAAACAGCCTTCAGGAGAAAGAAGAACACGTTACCAGCAACTAGCTCTTTTTCCAGAAAAAAACTCTGAGAAGGTCTGTGAGGTGCTTTTTTTCCCGAACGATTGTATCCCTGGTGTCTAAGCAGGTGTATTCTCAAAGTATGTATTGCAGTGAAATCTGTTACCACAAATAACTTGCTTGTTAGAGAGCACTGGGAATCAAAGTGTCTTCTAAGTGTCCTTTATCCTGTATGGTGTAGTCACATCAGTGACTTCACATTACAAATGAGACATAATTCCCTGACCTTCTCTAGAGCTTTCTGACTTCAAGCCTTGGTTCCTGATCCTCCACGCAGAATTATGCCAGTGAATTTAATGAAGTTCTTCAGGTATGCAAGATCTGTATCTGATTTTTCTCTTGAAAACAGGACTAGGAATCTAAGACAGCGTATAGAAAGCTTGATGTCAGAGGCATTGCATGTGTGCCAACTAACTGACCCTCTGTTTTGTCCCCAGGTGTTTAATCTTTCAGTGCTGAATCAGCTACAGTTGTTGAAGTGAGGTCGGTCTTAACCAGTGTGATAAATGGAGAAGTCTCATTTACTATGACTCTCCTTTTTTTAGCTGTCAATTTTTGATGTTCAGTAGAAGGTACATGTCATGCAGGGGAAAGCTAGGCGGTCTGTTTTGCTGCAAGCTACAGTGTGCAGCAATACTAGCCTGGGCAGCAGGAGGGTGAAAAGACTCGGATAGGCAAAAAAAGTTGAAATGTTTGTCTTAAACTAGAAAATCATTTAAGCATTTTCTGGCTGGAAAACAAAGTAGGAATTTATTTGACAGTCCCGTTTAACTGGTAGCTGGATCCTTCTGAGAAACCCTCATGTTCATTTAACTCAGACTTAACCTCAGAAACCAAGTAACTGGTTTGGCTAACGTAAAGCTACAAGGGGTGTTGTTCAGCTGAAGAACAAGAACAGAATCTTGGTTTTGATTCAGTTAGAAGTGAACTTGCAAAAGTTGGATCACTGAAGATTTGTTTTTAGAAAATTTTGTAAATTAGTGTGTGTGGTTGTGGTGGAATTTCATTCCCTCCATGTACTTCCAGAGAACAATATGCAACCAACAGAGCTCACACTGACCTCTCTTTAAAAAAAATCCTAGCAGAGTTACAGAGGCTCAGGGAATCTTTTTGTGTTTTCCAGAGTTCAGGGGAGAGAGATTTATGTGTGTACTGTAATCTGTACTTCCTGGAGGTATGCTTAAAATGTTGCCTCGGTTTAGAGATGGACTTTATAGTTCAATACGTTTCTGCTGCTACCATAAAGGTGTCACTGGTGGATAAGTGATTCTGAAGGATTGAAGCTGTAGAAGTTTTTCTGGGGGGGTTTTGTTGGATTGGTTTTTTTTAATTATTTCAAGATTAGATCTGAGAAGATTATATTTATCTGCCAGTGGTTCAGGAAACTTCATGCAGAAAGAGTAAGCACGTTCATACTGATTTAGAAAATGGGCTTCTCTGGCATGTTTAGCAATAGTTAAATCTTTGCAAAGTTTGCAGTACATCTCTGTAAGTTATACAACCCCAGAGAGAATACTGTGTGGAAGATGGGTGCTGTTATTATGCGGACCCAAAATAGTGATGTGCCAAAAGTTTGTCAATATGTGGATTACCTTCCAAGTAAATCAAAAGTTCCTTCACAGACAACACCTTCCAAGTGGCGTTCCCTCACCATTACACCCTGATGTGGCCTCAGACCAGAAAGGAATTAACCCTTGCATTGTATTTAGAGGATATTTATTTTTCTGACTTGAAAGTGGGGTGTGTTATGTTTGTGGTGGCGCTGGACCTGCCTCAACAGCTATCAGCCGCACTGCAGGGACAGGTGGTGGACCAGATGTTGTATCATTGAAAACAGAGTGTGGTACGTTAAGGAGAAACGGCAGAGGTGTAATAACGAGCAGTTCATATTCCATGTCAGCATCCTTCTGCTTTTATACACACTTGCTTCTGTGGAAGTCGATATAGCATTTTCTGGTTTCCACAGATAGTATTTGGCCTAGTACAATTAAATCTGTGCTGAGTTACTGTATGGCAAGATGCTGCTAACATTGTGTGGCACATTCTGCTCCCTTACAGTTACAACACAAGGTAATGTCCAGTTACAGAGTGTAACCTAAAGAAATGAGGAGGCTGGGACTTAAGACTAAGGAATGGAAAGTTTTAGATTATTATTTCTTTTTGAGCAAAGACACAATGCAGTTACTGGGGATAATATGCTACTGAAAGCAGTGGAAAATGCTTACAGGCAAATTATGTACTTCTGGGAAAAGAGAGAACGTGATTTTTACGTTTTGTTTGTCTGATATGTTATGCTACCATAGCAGATGTTTCTTAATAACTATTTATCAGTTGATAAGTTAAAAGAAAATAAATTGACTGATCTGTGCGTAATCATAACGCGCTAGCTTTTTTTCATAAAATCTCTTACTTGACAGAAATATAAAATGCAGAGGAGAAAGGGGTGTTTTTTTATTACTGATTCAAAGTTTTATTTCAGCTTTGATACAGATTAACGCCTTTCCAACGGCCAAACTTCTACTGTTTATTTGTGAGGGGGGAAAAAAGATGTAGGTGTGTGCCTATGTTATTCATGTTCTGTACTTTCAGTGGATGAAGATATTAACACATATTTAAGTATCATATTTTTTAATTCTTCCCTGGTAGTTCTTCCCTATTTTATAGCGAAAGTTGTAATGGGTGATCTGAAAAGGAGGATAGGCTTGCAAAGTGAAACATTTAAATTACCATTGTGACAGGAAGGAGGTTTTCAATATGGATGACCTCCAGTTGTTCATGGTGGTGTTTTTTAGTTGCACTTATTTTTTCCTTTTTTCCTGTCATTCTTACTTTGTTCACTGTATATACATGCTTAAGTTATAAAAGCAGCTTTTAAAAAATAATTGTGCCATGCGTAAATGCACACTATGAATCTGAACAGGCCTTTTCTTTGTACCAAAGTGTCTCATTGGCTAATCTGAAATACTCCCAAATGTGCTGCCTTTACTGATTGCACGCAGTCTGTGAGAAATGCTTGTTAGGCAACATAATACTACAGATAAGCTTTGGGCAGCAGGATTTAGTGCTGGTGTTTGACAGGTGATGCATAAACATAGTACCAGAGTATTGTTTCCTTACCACCATCTCCGTAAGTGTTGCAGTCATGTGGTTAGAAATTATGTGCTTATCTAATGATACAACTGCTGGGACTAATGATCTTTGTGCTCTGTACGTAGCTGTTGCCAACTCTGTGTATATCCGTTCCAGATCACCTTTTTAGACTTGTGTTACTGTTATGCTAGAGAAATCTTGTGTTTGTTCTAGCAATCTTTACAGACCTCTTTTGTGGTACTTACTTTAACCAAAATTCATGGATAGCTGTCTGGATCCAGCTAGGCTGATCAGCAAAAGTCTCTTCAAATACTGTCATCACAGAGCAAGTAATTTCCCTGCAGATAATAGAAATACATCAGGACAAGTTGTCTTTCCCTGTTTCTCCACTTCTGCTTGAAAAGAAACTTCCTGCTTTTTCTAGAAGATCTCTGAGCAAAATTACAGCAAGATTATGCTCTCTTGCCAGAAAGCAGTAAACGAATATTTAAAACATCCATTTTCCCTTCCGGATAATGCAAGGGTCAGTGGGAGATTCTGGGAGGACATGAGCAACTGCTCCTCGCCAACCCACTGCATAGGGCCCTTGTCTGTTTGTAAAATGGCATAGTGTGCTGTCTCATGCTGGGGTGATTGTTATAGTAATGGAATTAAGTATGGGGAGGTGGAACACCTGAATAAAAGGGAGAACCAGGGACTGTAGGGGTACATACAAGGAGAACACAGTTACCTCTTCTTAATTCCCTGGTAACTGAGTTTAAGTCCTGGACCGAAGTACTCACTTCCTTTAGCTAAACTTCTAGCTGGCACTGACTGGCTTCTGCCTCCGTCCTTGAAAAATAAATAGCACGCTAAGGTGAGGGAGGTTAATAAGCTTCCAGAAAGAGTGGCAGGAAATAATGTGCAGGTTGCAGATAGGCAGCAGAGAAACTCAGCAGGGTAGAGGATGTAGAGGCAGACTGAAGCCTTCCTCCTCTGTGGATGGATGGGGGAGCCTTCTAATCACCTTACTATGAAACAACAGTTCCTGACAAACGCCAAAAAACCAACCATACCTAGGCATGTCCTTTACAAAGATCCATTTCTTTAGGCTCTTCAGTCGTTTAGCCCTCTAGGAATTTTAGTTCAGGTTGTTTATGAAAGATAGACCATGTAGGCTAAAGACTTGATGGTAATTTTGTAGCTGCCATTTATGGATGCTGCATTATCTCAAGAAGGGCCATTTAGATTTGTTCAGCCTTTTTCTGGACAAGATGTAATGTTATGGTACAAAAGTCCAGTAAATAACAAAATTATATATATGCCTGTTCAGTTTTGTGAAGTTTTACAATACATGTAAATATGCTATGGCCAGCACAGGAGAGAGTGGGTGTTGCTGTGGTGTACAGCGTGTGGCCAGTGGAAAGGCTCATTCTGAAGAAGGAGGCTTGGAGAGCATTTGGACTCAGTGTCCTGGTGACACAGAAAATAGAAAGTCAAGCTGACACTAGCAGCGATCTGGCCACTGCGTGTCTCATCGGATTCTAATAAGAATATCTTTTTTTTAGGACTTTGGAAGGAAAATTGTGCCTTATATGAAGTGTCACAGTCAAAGGCACTGTTGTGATTACTGTCGGTTAGACCCTTTGTTGGAAGCTAGTATTTCCTACTGTGAAATAATAGCTTTTGTATTAGACTATCTACATTGTTCTGGTCTTTTCTGTGAACACATAGGCAGGTCTGAAAGAAAAATATTACAAGGTTACAAAGATAATTGTGGGAAATTCAGCATTGCCAGACCCTTGGTGAACAGTAACCTCCAACAGTGATTTTACTTTGATCTGCTTCCATCCTTGATGGAAGGTGTGATGAAACAGCGTAGATGGACACAGTTAGATGCTCTTTTTCATCTCAGTTAGTGTTTTGCATTAGACCTTGTTGTGCACTATTCTTGCTGGGGAACCTACAAAAAAAGTTGTACTTGGGCATCCCTTGAGTATCTACTTTAAATTTTCCTTGCTCAATTAGTGTTGCTTTTAAACAGAGAAATCTCATGGATGACTGTGGATTATCTTTGTCAGTGCCAGTTCTCAAAGAAACTGCTGGATGATCAAACCCCAACCGTCCTTCTCTTTGTGTAGATCCTGTCTGAAGAACCAAAATTATTTTTCCCCCATATATTGAATAAAACACTTTGTGTGCAGTGTATTGAGCCATTATTTCTATGCAGCATATTGAGTCTGTATTTCTAAAAATGCTATAAAACAGAAGCTTCTGATTAAGTGATTCATGGCAGCTTTATTTTTTAATTTTGTTATCCTAAGCAGGAGAGAAAGGAATAAAGGTGTTGGTAAGATTGCTCCCAAATCTCTGCTGTCATCTCTAACTGTTCTGCATTCTTAATAGTAGATGTTAATACAATTGCTGGTGTCTGCTTTCTTTTTTTTTTTTTAAAATCCTAATTCAGTCTGATACAACTCTTCATTTTTTTTCAAAAACACAATTAATGCTGGAAAACTGCCAGCCAAGTCTTGTGTCCTGTGGAGACATGTTGCTCTGGAGTTCTTCCTCCAAAAAACAGAGATGTAGCTTCAGGTAATGAGGCCAAAGCTTTATGCTTATGCTGTGGTGATCAGGCCTCGTTTGTGAAGATGCTTGTGTTGTTCCAGAGAGAGATTTGTGGTGTTTCTAACTGAGTTATGGAGCAGATTTAATTGATGGATGCTTATGAGGTCATGCAGAACACATGGATTGTGTATAGATGCAGTATTTATCTTTTTTATTGCATTCAGTGTAGAACAATTGGTAGACCTGACACTTATGTGCCTTTGCCCTCTTTTCTGCACCTGAATAAATAGTAGATCAGGACAACTTCTTTCTTTTCCCTTTTTCCTGATATCTCTAGAAACTAGAGATAAAAATGAGGTCTAAGGCTGCATGCTTCCTCTTCAGTAGGAACTGTGATCGTGTTTTTTGCCTTGTTCTGGGTTAGAAGATAAGGTAGGCTAGAACTAGGAGATAGGAAAACGTTTCCACCTAAAGGCTGCCAGCAAAGTGGAAAATGAAAAAAACACATGCTTCAGTCCAAAGTAGATGTGAATGAAGATCACATCTTCATTCTTTTGCCTTAGGTTTTTTTTTCAGAAATGCGGCTGTTAAGAAGTTTTGTGTCGTTTGCTGGTGTTGGCCATGCCTATGTTCAGATAAATAGTTGTTGGTCACGCTGCGGAGACTCCCATGAAAACTGTATCAGGGGACTCTTGTGGAGTTGAGTGAAGATATATATGAGAGGGCATTTGCTTTTTGAAGTGGATATCTGAAATGGAAACTCTTGAAAAGACAAGAGAACTAAATAGCTTATGTTCCTGTTCTACTGTTAACTTAATAAAATATCTTGTTATAGTGTGTTACGTTTCAGAGCGCGGGGAATTCTTCTGTGGGTTTTTTTTCTATGGAACTTGATAGCAGTCTGATTTTGATTAGACAGGGAATACAGCCAGTTAATAATAGATGGTATTTAGAGCAGAGAATTTACATACTTGCTAATGACGTCTGCAGTGTCACAGTGATCTTGCTGATGTCCAAGTGGTAAGGTAATGTGAAACTTGATCTGGTTATTATGTGAAATGTTTATTCACTTGAAAAAAAAAATTTACTTTCTCTAACAGCGTTGAAGGGGTTTCTGGTCAGTATTAACTCAAAAATTTCATTCATCCTTTTAATAAAGGATGAACAAGGATGTAGTAGGATATAGCGGAATAAAGGATGTAGCAACACAGGCATATGAAAATACTCACAGGTGAGTAATTGTGTTCCAAGAGATAGCTGTGAAATACAACACAGTAAAAATTTCTGAAATTAATTACCTTGATATATTAAATAAGATTCACAATTAAAAAGAGTCTTTAACAGTTGAGTTAGTTCCTCTTTTGGTGCTAGCTGATACCGAGATTCCACCTGTGGCTGCCAGCCTATTTCATCCTAGAAATGCACAGAGAAACACATGGTGTGTATGCATGTGTGCGCATCCTTATGCATATGATATTCAATTAATGTGCGGCTGTATAACTTTGCCTCCATTGTGTCGTGTTTAACTGTGATCTCATGAGAAGAGAATGAGCCTGCCCCTTGAACAACCTGAGGTAGTTGAATCTCAGTCTGGTTCATACCTATTCATATTAACACACCGAGCCTTTCCCTCATGCAGGGTTTCACATCTGTGCTTCTTCATTAATGCTTCGCTGCTCTCCATATTCAGTATAAATACATCTGCTGGCTCTATATCTGTCCTACAAAATATATAACAAATGCCGTACTTCAGAATCGGCTGCTTTACTTCCTTCACTTTTTATCCTTAAATACGGGCTGTGGACTAAGTATATGGAATTATACAAACACCAAATGCATACATTATGGCTATCCTTAACATCTATTAGAGCGGCTGTTAAGCAGCTCTCTGCTGCTTTGTGGTTAGAGTAGCTGTAGCCTATTTTCTCCCTGTTCTAATACTTTTAGAGTCTCAATAGTCAAGTGATACTTGGTCTTAGAAGTAGATTAAATCACAGCGTTATTCCAAGCCATGTTTTTTTAGGAGACTTTCTCCCATAAACAGTGCCTTGTGCCACGTGACACTGGAGCATGGCTGTAGAGCTGCTGGAGGCATTTTGCCTCTGAGTGACCAGACTTTGTAGAAACAACATCTAAATCCTCAACTTGAGCGCTGTTGTTAGTTTATCCAGTACAGAGAACACCTGAGTCTGCTATGAAGAGGACAGTGGGAGAGTTTACAATGGAAAAGGTCTTTTCTTCAGTCAGGGGTGAAGTAATTAAACTGTGTAAGGTATGAAAGCAAGCTGATCAGATAAAGCACTCTGGATTCTGATTACACATCCAAAAAAGGTTTGTTCAGACTGCTGTGGCATAGAAAAGATGTTTAGTGGAATGATGGGACATATCTTCTGAAAGAAGTTTTAAGACTTCAGGCCTAGCAAAAGGAAAGCTGAGATGATTGCTCCTTCAGGGCTTGATAGATCAAGGAAGGTCTGTGCTGAGGAGGAGGCCTCTGGCCTGCAGCGTGCTTAGCAGGGTGTCCTTTCAAGCATTAGCACATTTTATCTTACCCCCTTGCAGTCCTCTGTGCTTCAAGTATGTTGCCAGTATGTCTCCTGGATGCTGCCTAGATGAAACTCTTCATCCTGCTCCCTCTCCTCCGTCTTTAAGCCTGCCGAAGTCTTGATTTGGGATCCTGAAATGTTTTGAGCTTCTCCCGTTGGATTTTAGTTTCGGAAGGAATAACCAATTACTTTATCTGAATAGATTCATGTCTGGGAGTAAGAATAGCTTAAATAACGCCAGGTCTTAGTATTTGGGCCTTTCACACTGCATTGCTTCCTTAGTCAAATCTTTTCGGTGTGCTAACAGCTACCCAGTAAATCAATTGCTACCCAACAGAACCAAGTGATACAGAATGTCATTGTATTTGTGACAGGTAATTATACATACATTGTCCCAAGCATGGTTGTGGACAGTAGGGGAGAAGTGACTTTACACTCTTTTGGTTGATCATTTGCAATAATACAGCAATGTAACTGCTGTTGCAAAATTGATCCTTTTTGTATAAAAGAGACGAAGCAGGATAACAGGGCTTCTAAGGTAACATGATGACCCAATGTGTAAGCTCAATCCACAGAGAGACTGTTGCAGCTGACTCACATTAAACCCTAGGAAATACTGATTTGGCTGCAGTTTTGCAAACAATTGAAGTTGTAGCTAGCATCTCGGGTTACTCAAGATGCCTCTTTCCTCCTACATAACTGATCTGCAGTTTGTGGACCGCTGGACTGGTTTGTCACATCTCGTTGTGGCTTTTGAAGTTTTCAGACCTGTTATCATACAGACCAAGTAACATGGATGTCCTTTGGGGCAGATCTGAGGAAGCTTTGTAGAAAGGTTTGTGTGGTTGTGGGGAATTAAAGACTGTAACCATTCAACCTTTCTGGAGTTTCTAATATGTCTTACATGGCCCTGAGAAGTATGTCTGGTAAGACTATATTGGGGTTGTCAAAGACAACTGTTGTTGTTAAGGCTCTCTTTCCAAACTGTGGCCTTTTGGCACATCTCTCACATTATTTCTATTCAGTGCTTCTTATTCAAACTAATTTTGAAGGGAACAGGGAAAAAGTTCGTACTTTACATTGTTGTCTTTAACTTTTTCTCTTGAAAAATCCTTATTAATCTGACATAGCATAATTTTCTCAGGAAGTGTGAATTTTTCAGGTCCCGAAGGAGATTAGCGCCAAACAAGACGACCTTTTGAAGTTCTGAAAACTTTCTTCGGTACAAGGAACTTCACAAACCTGTCTGTCAGAAAGTTTTTGTTTCACAGAAACCATTCAAATCATAAGTGATGAAGTTCCTCTGACTTTTAAAATACCTTGACGAATAATGTACTTCGGAACACTTCATTAGAATGAAGCTTAGTCTACTGCCTTGGTTAATGTATTTCGTAGCACTTTTCTGTGATTTAATTTTAAATTACTTAATTCAGTTATTGATGTGTATTTAAAAAAGGAAAAGAAACATTTCTTGCAAAAAGTTAGAGTGCTTGCAACTAGTGTTTATTTTAACTTGCTTAGATACAAGATATGATCCCACAGTAAGTGCAAACCTTGGCTTTGAAAATACTCCCTATGACAACCATTCTTTATTTGGAAACTAGAGACAACTTTTCGCTTTTTTTTCTTTTAGCTGTTTTTTTTAAATGGCCTTGGTAGTAGTACAAAATACACAATATATGTTCAATTTGAAAAATGTGTATTTTCATGTCAACGAAATCCTGATGTCACAAAGTTTACTTCCTTTGCCCTGATATTTGCAAGTATTTGCCAAGATATTTGCAAGTTGCACTTATGTGCAACTATTGCTAACAGTTGTATTAAGCATCACTTTGTTTCTTAAGTGCACTTGATCTAATTCTTTTCATGGATTGCTGACTTTTGTGCTCTTTTGAAAAGCATTTATGAATCCTGACTCACATGTGAAAATGTAAGTAGTGCTTTAATTTGCTTGTAATTTGATGAACAATATTGTACTGTATCTACATCATACATGTGTTCTTTCCTTCTCCAGAAGGTTATCTAAGATTCTTCTGATACTATAAAGTTAGAAGCTGTGTGGAGCTATAGATACCAGAAGTATAAGGAAAGATCCTTTTGTAGTTTTTCGTTATGTTAAGGGGGCATATGGGAGGTAGGGTGAAGGATAGACATAGCAAAACCATATTATCTAGTAGGAATACACCCAGTTGTTACTGTCAATGGCATGTTTTACACAGATGAGTCTCCTCACACCGGAGATGTTTTGAGGGAAACTCTTCCTGTGTATGGGTACATTCTCCCTGTTCTTAGATGCAGAAGGTGATCCTGGAGAGGTGACCAGGCTGGCATGAGATAGCTCAGCATTTCCACACAAAACACTCAGCAGGATTAGTGTGTTGAGATGCCCTAGCTCTCTGCCATCTGAAAGCAGCTAGAGGGAAGGAGTTCAGGCAGTAGAAGTTCCAGAATAGTAGTGGTTAACAGCAAAGACAGACAGGATAGAACAGGCTCATAGGTTTAACTGTTGAATTAGGGATTGATTTATGGGTGAGGGAAAAAGCAATATGAGTGGCAAGTAAATAAAGTGTTTAAGAGCAACAAAACACCTAACCATGCTCATGTAAGTGAACACTAAAACTTGTGTTCTAGGTAGTATGGAGGTGTGGTGTGACACAGGCTGCTTTGATCAATCGATAGCATTGCTGTGTAAGAATAGCAGGCTGCCCAAGGCAGTGATGGACAACCGGTCAGGCTCCAGGCTCAAACTACATCTTAAAAATACTGCTGTGTCATGTAGCCTTATTCACTGGAGAGTTTCCATGCCGCGCTGCTCTTTTGAAATGCAGGTGTGACTGAACCTGACAATTTTGCCTCACCCTGTTCCTCATCCCACTCATGTCTGCTATTCTCTGGCCTCCCCTGAAGCCCAAGAATTTGGGGAACAAAAAAAACCCAGGTAGCAAGACTGTGACTAAGACATTTGCAGGATTTGCAAACTTTTGGGATACAAGCTCCTCTGTGCTTGCAGGGTGCACCATAGGTTGGCAATTCTCTCTGCTTAAAATCTCAAACAGCATAAAACTGCTTATTTGGATTTTTCAGGCAAAAGATTGTGTTCCACTTAAATCTGTTGAATTGCCCATTTAATTCTAGTTTATGTTGGCTGAAAATAAAAGCTGGTGCCTTCTGGTCAGGCAGGGCTGATCCAAAAGTGAAGCAATGGGGAAACAATTGGTTTTTTCCTCATTGACTTTATTAGTGCTGCAACCCTTTCAAGCATACACAAAGTGTGAATTAGAAAGCGTCAATTCAGTGCACCTGTGGAGGGGAGTGCTAAGGACTGAGGAAGGATTAGGTAGCGGAATAGTTGCTGTTTGTAAACGTAAGACCCCTTGGGAACAAGCATCAGTAAGGCAAAACTCCATGGCTTTTGTCCTGTGACATAAGCTCTAGTTTAGCTGCGAAGGTACCATCTCATTAGATCTTAACTAACATGTTGTGAGTATCTGTATCTTCTGATCTTATTCACCATAGTGTAATAAAAGCAATGGAGCTTTTTTTGCCTTTCCTAAAAGAAAATAGATTGTTAATCCTGGAATTTCTGTCAGCAAAACTTCTGTCTTAGTAGCAAAAGAAACTGTAAAGACACTGTTACATGATGGCAGTGGCTGTGTTGTTGCTCTAAAATTGCAGAAATTAAACATTATAATGGAAAGCTTCTGTAAATGAGGTCATTCAGTCCAGACATTAAATTAACATGCAACATAGTTTGGCTTTCTTCTTTAATGCTAAGAGCATCCTGTAGTCTTTCTGAGCCTTTAGACTTCCAAAGGAGGGCGTGTGTATGTATTTGTAATGTTTTATTTTAAAGTGTTGTCATTCTTCAGACCCTGCTATTAATGACAGCTTTTTCCCTATAAATTTTCTGAGCTAACATTTTATTAGGAAATTATGAAAAGGTAAGCTGGGGAAAGCCTCTGGTGGCACATCTCTTAGCCCTCGACTCTCAATTCCTTAACATCTATTTCTGAGGCAGTGGCATGTGCTGTGAAAGGGCAGCGCACTGTGGTGGCAGAGCTGCTTTTGTTAAATATAACCAGCACTTTTCATACTTTGAGATGACCTTTTATTGTGAAAAACCTGCAGATGGACTCTCACAGAAGAGGTAAGTGAGAGGCAAAATAAGATTCAGCTTCCTCTTGCAACCTTGAGCCGCAAATAATCTGCTAAGCGTTAGGTACTGTCATGCAGGATGTTTTTCTCCCAACTTGCCAATCAAATTAATTTCCATTAGTCATTGGATCTGAGTACTGAACATGGAATGCATTTTTCCTAAACAAGGCATTCTCTTTGGAACGGAAGCTACAGCTACAAATTTTGTGAGCGTTGAAATATCCATGGCAGTATTTCAGTTTTCCTCTCTTCATTGCTGAAATTCCGGTATTGGAGCTCAGAATACTGTTCAGGGTATAATTCTGTGAAGTGACTAGATGAAGACTTTTCAGGACTTTAATATTAAAGATGTGTCATAGTTTTGTTATTTAATATGTGCTGTATTGTCAACGTGTTGCAGTGGCACTTGACATCAGTATGAATCCTGCAATACACATTTCTCTTTTTTTTTTTTTTTCCCCTTCCTCCCCTCTGCAGTTCAGATGGAGAAAATGGAACAGATGAAAAAAGAAAGGCAGGAAAATCGCCTACTGTGTTGCTGCACACCGCTAGCAGTGAAATGGAGTATTTTGATGACCGGAAAAAAGTTGATGTTGCTAGGTAATGTCAGAAATGCTGTCATTTTTCTTCTAGTCAGATAATTAGAATGGTTACAACCCATTCAAGAAGCTACGCTGAGTGGCAAGGTTTATCAGACATCCCAGTTGTGGGTTAGCTTGCACACTATGCAAGTAAATAGGAGTGTGAGCCACCTTACAGGGTCTGCTCTGTCAGTCGGAAATAGTGGGAATTCAGACTTTGGGCTGGCTTGGCTTCCGTGTTCTAGGAGAAAAATACATTGCACTGTTTGATGCCACTGCTACTTACTTACATTGCTTTCACAGTTAATTTGGCAGGCAGTCTAACTGAGCTGCAGTTTGGGTCCTGGGCTGTTCCCAGAATACATTCATGCTGGAATATTGATTGTCCGTGGTAAAGCAATGACAAAAGTTTCAATTTTGGACTCTGTGCTGTATATTGCATCGGATTATTGTAACGTCTCTGCAAAAACAGTTGTTCTTCCTTTGTTGGAGAACTGGAATGCATTTGAAACCCTTCTAAAAGAAAATTAAATAATACTAAAATCCTACTTGGAGGGCTTGAATACAAATTCTGCATCCTTCTCACTTTGTCAACTGAACAGACAATGCAGAATTCAGCAGTCTACCTGATACTGTGGTTTTGGTCACAAGGCAGATATTAAAAAAACATCACTTAATTTCCTGAAGAATCTTTGAGGAGAAGGTGTTTGAAGAAATACGTGATTACTGGTTTGTTTTTTTTTTTTTCAAACTCTGTCCTGTCTTACCTCTCACATACAGTGTAATCAACTGTGTTCAGGTGCGGGGTTGGCATAAGTTTTTGTAAGGCTCACTGTTCCTTTCGGTTTGACCTGTACTTGACACAGGCACACAAATACACGTACAGATGTTTTTTAGAGTTTTCTTCTGTATCTTGCTGAGATATGCAGCAAGTCCCCCTGCTATCTAAATCAGTCCTGCTGTACAATCTCTTTACTAAATCCAGCTGTATCTCCATTACACTTGGGGGTTCTCTTCCTCTCATCCTTACAGTTTTTACTGCAAATCCTGAACCTCTCGAGTTTAGGAAAGAAGGCTTATTGTGCAGGATAAGGTGCCACAATGGAAACTTCTGTAGCACCTTTCTTTCCCCATTGAATCTTTAACACAACGTGTTCTTGAGGTCATTCAGTATAGGAGGTCTGTGTTATATTTTTCTTTCTGTTCTTCAGTGTGCGTCTGAAGGCTTCTAAAAAAGAATTACCTTATTTTTATAGCCTGTTGATACGCTTTGTTCTGTGCTAAATAGCTCTCGGGGATAATGTTCTTCCTTCCTAATTTATGAAACACTGTTGTCCTACCTCTGTTTTTGTTTTTCTGAACAGTCCACAACATTAACTTCTCCTGTATAAAACAAACAAAAGTTATTTTCCCAGCCACCTGCAGAGACTTTCCTCTGTACTTGTTCTACTCTTGAGTTGTTGGGTTTTTGGTTGGTTTTCATTTTCCAATATGAATGGCTAGAGCTGTACAGATACAGCTTCCTATGCAGCTGACACTCACAATTCCCTCTCATCTGCCCTAGGATTGCTGACTATCCTAATGATTTCATTACACTACATTACGCAGTTCATAGCCATCCTCGGACTTGTGCACCTATGTTTCTTGTCTGTTGCACTTTCCAAATGATCTCACATTTTATCATACAAGTTGCACTCTCAGCCTCTAAGTTTTATCTTACTTTATCTTGCATTAATAAGTAACTCACATGCTGCCCAGAAGGAAATCAACATGAAGCTAAGCATTGTGATAATTCACAAAGTTGTAAAAATGTCTTAATTTTTTTTTACTTCCTTACAACTAGTAATTTAAAATATTTCTTCTCAATTAAAAGTGAGGGCTGGCATGGTTTAAGAATAAGATACACTCTTTATTGCTGTGTAATCCTTGATGAATCAGGTAATAGTTATTAAAGGATTAATATGTTTCATGGAAAAGAACGTCCTGTTGATAACTTGCAAGACTAATGAACTGAGGCCGAGATTATATGTGATGCCTTTTTTAATCTGCAGGACAAAGAGCAGCACAGATAGTCCACTCCTGACAATGGATATCAAGAGTGACTCCAAGATTGAAAGGAAAAAACGTGCCTCAAATCAGGTAGGGCAGAGGATGGACTTGTTTGTTTATATATAGTAAGAGTAAATACATAATTACTGTGCAAGCCCCCTTGTTTACCGATATTATAGTTTGTGGTTGCATAAGGATATAGGTTCCTTTTTCATCATTGTGTTAGAGTCTGGGCAAAGCAGGATACAGACTTAATAACCACATAGCAAAAATGTGGATTTATTGTAAAACAAGTGGGCAAAATGAGAAGGTACTGGGAGGACAGGAAGTGGAATGGGTCACTTGATTGTAAGAATATCTAACAAGGCATGTGTCTCTGTGGTGTGGCTTTTTGTTTTTTAGCTGAAGGCAAATGCACACTTTCATAAGCTGTTTCTAGATGTTCCCATTGATGAGCCACTGAAACAAAGTAAGTATTAACCCCCTTGTCATTGCTGGCTGTGGATCTAAGATAATGTTGTTACCTGCCAACTGCGGTGATGTACGAGGGGGACCACCTAAACTTAGAAAACCTTAAACTCCAGCTTCCTGGAGCTACAAGGCCTTCATCTGCATGCAGTGGGTGTTTTTGTTGTAATCTTGCAAAATGTAAATCGTCATATGTTGGGCAGGGCATCCTTGGGAATTGTAGTCTGCTTTGCGCTTCCTGGAAGAGTAACCTAGTGCAACATTGTTTTGGTATTGAAGCTTTTTTACTAAAATCACTCCTTAATTGAGACAGCAGTGGTCGAGTGACTAGCTTGAGTTTTTGCTGTTGACGATGCTTTAATATTTAAAAACACTGATAAGATTTTAGAGGAGAAGCTGCTGCCTGAGCATTCCCACCCCACTCAAGGGGTGGCACACACACCACCCGAGTCTTTCCCTGGTCGGACCAGGGTCCCTTCACAGCGGGCGACCCTCGGGAGCCAATGGGTGCCCCTTCCCACTCCTCACACACAGACACACACTTACTCTCCGGCAAGATCCCTCCTCCTTCAGGCTCCACTCTAGGTTTCCTGCAGCAGAGTCTCAGGCACCAGGTTTTATAAAATAAGTAATTTAATTGAGAGGTCCAGCAGCAGGGTCAGCCCAGGCTGGGTGCCTCCAAGAGGGACCTCGAACAAAGAAATCCCTGGGCAATGACACCCTTGCTGTCTTTACATCCGCCCCTCACACAGTCTTCGCGCATCTTTTAGGCCAGTGGTGATTTTGGGTCTGGGATCTTCTAACACCGTCTGGGATTATTTTTCTGTGTCCAGGCAGGCCGTTGACTGCTCTTATCCTGTTGATGTGCGGTCTCTGCTCAGGATTGTCGCCTCTTTATCTCCTGGTTTATGCTTCTTGTACACCTGGGCTCCCTGGCAGAATGTGGGGAATGGAAAAGCCCCAGACTTAGGGAAAATACTAGCAAAACATCAGTGTGTTATCAACATTTTTCTTATACTAAAAGGCTAAGCGCAGCACTGTACCAGCTGATAGGAAAATTACTAAGAAAATTAACTCTATTGCGGCCTAAAGGCTTCAGCAGGTCTGGCTACTTATGCTAAGTAAAGCTAAGAACACAGCATAAATCGCACCATATTATAAACCTAAGTAATTTATTCTAATTAAAACTTACTTACTTAAGCTAAACAACTGATACCTCTCAGCATAGGAGAAGGACTTAAAGATTCTACTGTTCTCTGTGGTAGTTATAACAAGTGAATTCTACATAGATGTGTATAACTAATGTTTCTTTAAAGGAATACAAGGAAAGCAGTTCGTGAGTGAGACATGGTTTTGCTCAATGGCTGTGAAGTAAAAGCATTATTACTTTACATGGGTCGTACCTCTGTTGGTCATCTAGTCCAGACAACTGCTATAGATCTAAAAGTTTAAAGCAAAAACCTTTCATTAAGCTCTTTACATTTACGTAATATGGTTACCTGAAAGCTAGTCAAGAAGTTTATAGGGAGCTAGGTGGTACACTTTCAGAAAGGATTCTTGGTTTCAGGGAGCCAGTTGCATGTTACTATGCATTTCAGTCTTTGTTCTTCAGATATTTTGAGTTTAAACTTAGGCCTGTGAAATCTGCTGAGCTTGTCAGTGTTAGTTAAACTTACTCAGTATTTCAAGGTTTGACAGTGTTTATCAAAAGATATAAACCTAAACATACTATGGCTTTTTAAAAAGAGCAAAACAAAAGCCAAATTGATAACAGTTGGCTTGGATTGTCGTTACCTTGGAGATTATAGAGTATCTGTTTGTTTCAGGCTTTACCTGTGCTCTGCAGAAAGAAATTCTGTACCAAGGAAAGTTATTCCTTTCTGAAAACTGGATTTGCTTCCATTCCAAGGTTTTTGGTAAAGACACTAAGGTTAGTAAAATCTTTATGTACAGAACAGTAATGCTATTCCTTAACAATTTGCTCATCATCAGAAGTTCACGTTATTACGCAAAGCTAGAATACTACTAATACTTCTAAGTGAGTGCAGTCACTGTTCAGAAGTGATGTCTGAAAGTCACACTAGAACCGCAGCATTATTATTAAAGATCGAGTTTCTCTCTTAGGGACTTCCTGTCTGAAAAAAATAGATGAAAGGAAGGGATCTGACGTGCAGTGGTGAGGCCATTGCTAAGCCCACGTACCACAAACTGTACAAAAACGTCTCTCTTTAGAGAGAAGGAGGAAGGAAGGCTAAAAAGTATAAGCATTACAAGAATGTAGTTGGGGAACTGGAGGGGAGGATCAAGCATATTAAGACAATTAAAAAGGAAGAACTAAAACTGGCTTCTGAGTTGAGTGGCAAAGGTCTGTGAGGGATTCTTCTGGCACTCCCTTCTGTTCTGCATAAACAGAGAATGGGGAAAGAAAAACCAGTTTGGTGGATTTTTACTTCTTGGCCTAGTATGAAGAGCAGAAATGGGACATGAACAGCCAGGAAGAACTTAATTTACAAGATTTACTCTTTCTTGGTACAGATACGGCTCACCTAATGCTTGAGCCCCTGTGGTGCATGGTATGCATACACATAGAAATAAAATGTTTCCAAAAAGATTTGTGTTTTAGTTCTGTTGATGTGGAGCTTTTGGAGTGGTTTTCTTTGTTTACCTGAACTCTGCTTTGGTTTTGGGCTTTTATTGGGAAACAGCTCAATTTCCTGCAAGAATTTCTTTGTCTTCTTTCTTGGGTACTTCCTTGAACGAAGTTCCTGGTTAGATCCAGACCCTTTGTAAGTGAATTGTGGGCTGAAACCAGTTTAGGAGTTGACAGTATCTCATTGACTGTCTGGTTTGACTGTCAACCATTTTGGTGGAACACCATCTATCTTTGAAAGGGATTTTAAGAAGGTGGAATAGGTTTAAAGAACGCTTAAAATTATTAGCAACACATTGTTTATAGTGACCTTATGGGTTGTTATGTTTTACTGCTTGGCCCAATAAACTGAGTTATTGTAGATTCCTAGTTAATGGATTCTATTAGTCATAGGCAGTACATTAATGCAGATGGAAAGGAAATCAAAATTAACAAATGATTGGGTGCTGTCATTCATTATTAGTTATCTTGGCAATTAGTTTCATTAAAATAGAAGCAGCTGTATGAGCAATCTGCTGTTCACCACAAACAAGCTACTTCAAACTGTGGGACAGCTTTTTAGATTCAAACCACGTTAAATGTATACAAAAATGTAGTCTACGTGGTAGAGTTCTGCTAGAAAGACCTGGGAAAAAAGATGCAGAATGATAATGGTATAGTACTAGGAAATTATCTTTGTCAACGGGGTTTTAAATGCAGGAATATATACATATTTATGTATAAAATGAAAGGGGAAAAAATACTACAAGATGGGGTAATGTAGGCAGTATTTTTAAATGTGGCTATAGTGATATCCCAAATTATTCAATTCTGTGTCGTTTTCAGAAAATATTGTGGGGAAAATGAAGAGTGAAGGGGATAGGCCTGATCATTTATTTCTGGCTGTCTTCCCCTACCCCTGCAAGCCACATTTAAAGCTTTGTTCAGTCACATACAACAGGCACAAGTTTTTAGGAATACCATCAACAAAAAAGCAGAAAAATCAGGGATATAATGAAAAATAACGTAATGAGAGGATGAGGAGAAAACCAAGAGGAACATTCTTAGCAGTCAGATACACTGACAAAGTTTCCAAGCCACAAAATCTCTATTGCTTAGGACTTATTAAATAGTTTAAGCTTAGTGATAAAGTGTTTTATTTTGAGAAATAGCAGGTCTACACATTCTAACAAATTTTTCAACATGAATTCTTCTACCTGCAGAATATTTTTATTGAAAGCTTTGGTGGAGGGGATAGGCATTCAAGTCAAGGGATCTGATTCTGCAGTGTAAACACTGTGCATAATCAAAAATAAAAGGTTGCTTCTGCAGGATTGAATAGGGTTTGAAAGACAGCACTACCTTTCCAGGTAGTTCTGTTTTGGCTATACATATTGGCCTTCAGTCTCTCCTGGAGCTAAGCATTACCGTATGCATTTTAGTTACTTTCCAAGTTGCCTGACAGTGAACCTTGTTTCCTGAAATAATTATTACTCCAGGTAGACATAAAGTACTTTGCAGTGATTTACCATTTTGATCTAATGCTGGGGTAACAGTGCAGTAAGCAAGTACTTAATTCCACTTAAGTACGCTTCAGTCTTGATTACAGTAATGTTATCCATCAAAATAGCATGCAGTAGAATGCCATTAGCATCTCTGATTTATAGTCCTTTGCGGTGATCTGAACCAATTAGAAAATTTCTAATCTGCTTTTTTAATCATTAGTATAAGCAGAATTTCTGCTGGAAAAAAAACTCTTCCAGTTTGATTTTAGTTTTGTTTGTTGTTTTGTTCTAGTTTTGTTAAAGATTCTGTTCTGTCTACCTGAGGAATATGGGTTTTTCCTGTGAAACACACATCCTAGCTGCTCCCTTCTCCCCACTCCCAGGAAAAGCTGTTTTGAAAAGTGTTGCAAAGACTTTGTGATACAAGGTGCAGTTTAAGAAGAAAAGGTGTAGTGTTTAATTACCTGTTGTCAAAAGACATGGCTTCTGAAGCAGGACAAATAGAGTTGACATGTTAAAAAATCAATAGACCAAATTATGACCAGATTTACAGATTCTTATACTCAGGCCTGGGACTAAGAATGTTTAAAATTATATGCTTTGGGTTGGTTTGGTGTGTTTCTGCTAGCACGCTTTGTCAACAAAACTAAGTACCGAGTAAAGAGTGAGGTTCTAGCCCATAGATGACAAGCAGATACTTGAGTAGCCATACTTCAACAGTGGTTGCAATCTTGCAACCAGACTAACATACACAAATGCGGTTTTTGTTACCGGAAACAATATTTCATTTTGTGACTTTGTGGTGTTGTTCTGGACGAGAGTTAACAAGGTTTTATGAAAGTGTGCACAGAGTAACTTCATTCTCTTTCTGTACTGACGTGTGTTTTTAATTCAGGTCGGTGATTGCTTGTTGAACGATCTTTCGATGCTTTTAATCTTGCTTCCAAGTTTCTCAGGTAGTTGTGACAGTGTGCGCCAAAAGAATTTTTAACAGGAGCTGTACCTTAATCATGTGTACGCAGGATTATTATATTTGCCTAACTCGCTAAGCCCTAGGCTTTTCAACTGAAACTCAAACCAGGTATTTGGTCCTTTGTACTATTGGATTTACAAGAAGAGCTCATACAGAATATCTGAAGTTAAATACTCTGAAATTTAGCAGATATTAAGCTAATGGGGTTGGAGGTAAACCCCAAAGCAGGAAGGAAAATTGAGAACTTTTCGATGTAAATGTAAACAGTCTGGATGGCACACAAAGGAATCAGTTTAAGTCAGTCAGTGGGTGTGTGGGTATTGGATATTTCAACATTACTGAAGGATGAGCTGTTTACTCAGATTGTTGCAGACTAAAGGATCTGTAAGTGATGAGAAGACTTTTATGTTCATTCTTCAACAAGCCTCGCTTGTCTGATGTGTTCTGAAACGTTTTGTTTCTAAACAAAGAAGCCTAGCTTTAAGACTGGTTTGTTCTGCAGATCTACGGTGAACTAAACGTGTAGTCTTTTAAGAGCCAGAAGGGATCAGGAGAGGCAGACAAGGCATCTGATAAAAGCAGATGTAAAAATAGTTAAGAAATGTAATAATCTGAAACCATATCTGTTTCGTATGAAATATTAGCAATCATGGATGTAGAAGAGAAATCTTTGAATGAAGAGTATTGAAGGTCTGCCTTATCACAGTTGGTATGCTGGCTTTTTGTGAAAGAGCGTGCACATTTGTATGTGTGTATTGGGCCTCTAACACTACATTGATCTTGTTTCAGATTAGTATACCTGTGCTCTCAGTGACACTTTTGAAAAAAACCAAAACTGCCCTTCTTGTGCCAAATGCTCTGATCATAGCAACAGTCACAGATAGGGTAAGTACTGGTAGAGGGCAAAGCTAATGCACTCTGCCTGCTTTTTTTTAAATTTTTTTTCTACTTCTCTTTTTTTCCTCCCTCCTTATTGGTGGTAATATGAGGTATTCATGAAGGTGCCAAGTAGACATTTAAACAGCTATAGAAATTGGTCGCATGTGGGCATTCAGACTTAGGACCCTGGAGGTTCTGGTTTCTTAGAGGACGATCCTAGCTTCTTCTGCCTTCTCTCTTGTGACAGGCAATGACCATTTTTTTTTCCTCTTACTATCTCCCTGTCTTTTTTCTTTGGATCTACAGTAAACAAGGCTATGTAAAACTTGGTGAGAAAATAAGAAACGGAATCTCTGGTTGTCCCTGCTCTCTGTAATCTGTCATTCCCCATTCTCCATGACTTCTGTGTTGTAGTAGGGGGGGAAACTGAAACAGCTGGGTCAGGAAGTGCATGCACAGAGGGTTACCTGCCTTGTTGGCAGCTCTGATAGTATTCTTTCATTTACATGGGTCTCTTACCTGACCAGCAATACCTTGCATGCACAAAATACAGTTGCATACTGTATACTCAGGATACTCAGGAATGGTAATTGCATGAATCAGTAGAAAATGAGATCGTCC
This sequence comes from Dromas ardeola, assembly GCA_013398915.1. Taxonomy (NCBI): domain Eukaryota; kingdom Metazoa; phylum Chordata; class Aves; order Charadriiformes; family Dromadidae; genus Dromas; species Dromas ardeola. The sequence goes on from VYZM01012498.1 coordinate 67,741, forward strand.
TAAAAGCAGCTTTAGAAACTGCCCGTTTTCATTGCACAAATATGTTGTGGATGCAGGAGACTGTACAAAAAATGAGTAGTTGTTTGGTTTTCTGTTTGGGTTGGTTTTGGTTTTGTTTTGTTTTGTTTTTTTTTTTCCTAAGGGTCAGGTAAAATGTAGTATACAAAGTCCTTTTTAAAAAAAGAGCACATCTGGTCTATGCTCTGATTCCTGCAGCAGAACGTGGTAACTTTTATGTGCCTGTTCTGTGTTCTTTGTGATTAACCTCAGGTCGTAGTCTTAGATGGAATGAAAGTTTTTCCTGCTATACAAAAGTTCTTGAAAATAGTTACATAATCAGCAAACCCACCTATGCATTTTATTTTGATAAAAGGAAAGTTGTACTGTATGCCTTTTCTCAAACAATTTTGGAACTTTTGTTTTTCAGTACATGTTTGTCTCCTTACTCTCCAGAGATACCACGTACAAGCTATTAAAATCTATCTGTAGACATCTTGAGGTAAGTACTAATGAGGGTGAAGATGGTGTGTAGCTTTGTGTTCATTATTGCTGTTTTTCTGCTTTTAAATGCTAGGTAGTTTCTGAGTGTGTTCCTTGTTAACACTTCTGCTTTTTTCAGGATACCAGCATGGGCAACAGTCCAAATCCCTCCTCTGCAGAAAACAGCTTCAGGGCTGATCGTCCTACAGCTCTGCCTTTGGTAAATGGCTTAGATGTTCGTTCTTTTGTTGCATGGCACCTTTCATTGCAAGTACTACTTAAAGCGTCTGAAGAAAAGAAACTGAAGGAAATCATGACGTCTGTTTCTAAGACTTCCATGGGTTTTTTAACAATACAAAGGAGCAGGAATGATCGGCATAAGTGTAACTTGATCTGATCACATGCAGTATATATACACGTGTGTGCTTTGGATATATTCCAAAGTCTGCATGCTTCATGTGCAGTCAGGTTTCACAGCTCTCTGTATGACTTAAAGTTGCTTCTTCCTCTGCCGTGAGTGGTTCTTGAAGGGTTTCTAGTTGCAGTCCTTTTTCTGTTCAGACATTTGAAAGAGCTGTGTAGCCACATGTGGTGACTAGAGTCTAATACCTGACTTTTATTTTGCACACAGACTTAATCCCTTCCTTGAAGGAAGGCAGGGAATGAGGCTTGAATTCTGGTGATCATACAGGGCTTATTTTGTTAACTTGATTTCAACATCTTGATATCAGAGATTGTTCCTGGTTAAACAATTTTAAATCTTTAATTGTTGGTTTGGTTTCTAGAGGGAGGTCAGAGGAAATAAGGTTGTTTAGATTTAGAACAGGGCTGAGTTTTTTCTTGTGACCTATCTCCCCATCAGGATTTCAATGAAGACTATTCTGATCTGGATGGAATAGTGCAACAGCGGAGACAAGAGATGGAAGAGTCCAGCAGCACAGGCTCACAGACTCCAGAGCTGGAATGCTTCCAAGGTGAGTGGGATCATAGGGCCCCAAGAAAATGAGAATGGTTTAGCTCTCAGTTTCACTTCTGTAATCCCTTTCTGATGTGGAATCTACATTCTCCACAATCCTGGAGAATTACATGTTTTTTAAGGTCTTCCTCAAAGCCAAAATAGCTGCATTTCCATTATTATATCCCTTTGCAATGCAGACTCAGACAATGACTTGGTCAGCAGCGGATCTGATTTGTCCCTACTGCCTGTAGTTGCTTATCCATGTGCTATCTGCTCCCCACGTTCCCCATTAGTTATGCTGCAGAGATACAATGTAGGACATGTTCCTCCTTTAAAAAAAGACAAACAAACCAACCCCCCTATTTTAAAGTAGTTCAAGTCACAGTGTATGTTCTTCTAATCTATACAAATAGCGTACTCTACCATGATGGCTTTTGGTCATCAAAAAAGTTATTTTTGACATATGTTTTTGTAGTTTTGTTTTTTAAATCTCATTTATTCTTTGCAGTTATTAAAACACTTGAAGATACTGTCCAAAGTTGTTCTTTCTTAACACTACTGTTTGTATTCTTATATGCCTCAAGTTCTTCAACTAATTAGCAGCAATGCTGTGTAGAAACTCACTGCATATAAGTTCATAAGTACAATAGAACTTGTTTTATATAGCACATGCTGAATGTTCTTAGAAAAACGCATCGTTATGCTGTCATTACTCCAGGTTCTGTAAAGAATTTATATAATAAGAAACTTTTACCATTACTTTTAAATGAAATACTGTAATCTTTATGGCAGTTTTCTATTGCATTAGTTTTAATTAACTCTTCTTTTTTCCTATGTTTCTTTTGTTCAGTGGTATGATTTGGGGCTATTTGCTTTCATTGGTCTTTGGTATTTACTGTGTGTGTATTTTTAGTTGTTTGGTGGTGTCTGTGAAGCAGTAACTAAATTGTGGTGTCATCATTTCTCACATGAACACTTCTGAATAATGATTTTACTGGCTGCCTTACTTCCTTATAGGTAATAGCTACTTCAGACATTTCCATTTTCCTTTTCCACAAGTGAAAAACCAATATCCAGTCAAAGACTCACCCTAGGAAAAGGAATTGAGGGGTGGGGGGGAACACATCTGTCACCTGTGATTCTGTTTCTTGTGCATCATTAGAGCAGTCCAGGGTGTGCAAGTAAGGCATGAACAAAACTGAGTGTGACTGGGTTTTTCTGTCCCATCGCTTTCAAGACATCATCTGCGTTTAAAAAACAGTCAGGAAAGGGTGCTATAATTTCATTGTCAAAGTAACAGTGCAGTATCTCCACTTGATGTTGCTACCAAAGTCATTTGTAATCATTAACTCTAGCATATTCAGTCCTTTTGAGAGATGACTTTTGTGTCTGTATGGTATTCTGACTGGAAATTGAGTGATAACCTTCAAAGTTTGCGTAGGTTGCCATCTTTCAAAGGATCTGGAAATGTAAGTGCAGCATACATCATCCTCTTTCAGTCCAGGTGCTTCTTTATGTTTTGAGATGATACGGAGTTACTATGCAAACTGTTTTAAGGCTACTAAACCAACTGGTCCAGAAATGCACCTTTTAAAATCCTCCCCTTCCCGTGCTTCTCCACTAACTTAAGCTACCAGCAGCTTCCTTTGACTTCATATTTCAGTTTAAATTACAAATCTTGCATTTAACAGATTATCACGTTGTTGAGACACAGACTCACTTGAAAGTTTCCAAGGCTGAGGCAAAGTCTGCCCGTTCAGATGCACACAGTAAACGTGGACCTGATGGAAAAGCCCGAAACAATCCTCGAAATGGTAAGGAATCAAGGGCAGATCTTCAGCTGGACTAAGTTAAGTTTGCGTAGTTTTGTCAGTTCATGTAATTTGGAAGATCTCTTTCTTATTTGTTCCTCTATTTATATTGTCTGTTGCGTGCTTCAAAAAACTGTTTGTGTGCTGTGGTCTGCTTTGATCAAAATTACACTTGTTCTTTTTCTCACAGGCCATTCTGAAGCCTTCAGGTTCTTCCACAAAGTGAAGTCCCAGAAGCTTTTATCTCTGAACCATGTACTTGTGTTTTACGCATTTCTGTAAGTTAGCAATTCATACCAAGATTGTCAAAATACTAAGATTTTCTTATGTTTACATAAATTAATATAATCTAAGCTTCACTTGAAAAACAGAAATTATTGGGAATTGTGGCTTTTAGACTTTTCAGAAGAAGAAATGCCGAGTCAAGTTTACTTGATAGGCCTTTTACTTTTAAAAGCAAGGGATGTTTTGGTCCAGGAAATGTTAAAAGAGTTTAACTACTTGCAAGTTCATTTTACATGTCACTTAGCAAAGCCATACTCAAGGCTGAGATTTTTGTAACTGTCTGAATGCCACTGATGGGTATTCCTGAGGTGTTTCTAAGAATAATACTTTTATTATTCAACATGTACAAGTAACAATTTAAATGGCTTTTAACATTAAATTTGTCAAGTACCTCTAAAGTTTCCATTAACTGATGTGTCTTATTTGCTGTCTTACAGTGTTTGTGTATTAATATTTTCTACCTTCTACATGAGATATAAAATCAATGTCCTGGAGGAACGCCTTATTTCCATCACATCCTTTGAGTCACATATTAAGGAGTAAGATAAACTCTCTAAAATTTTGGGGGTTTAAAATCTTTTTCCAGTATCTGTCATGCTCATCTGTTTTCTTCAGAAACTACTGTGATACTGTGGTGCACTTGTGGGACTTTAGTGCCCTGTAGTTCTTGTGTCGGTGCTAGCCTCATCTCACAGCTTTCTGTTTAAGACTTTTAGTACAAATGTGATATATCATGGTGTATTACTGCCTCGAGAATGTTTCGGATAGCTGTAACTTCAGTATAAACTGCTGAAGTGAGCAGTTCCTATCAAAAGCAATGACGCTGTGGAAAAGGTATAACTTCTGTCTTCAGTCTTAGTGCCATTTCGTTAGCCTAAGATGACAGAAGGTACTTCGTAGTCTTTGGGCTGATACATCTGACTTGCTTTGGGCTGCTTATATTCTCTTCAGAAACTGATATCCTGTCTTGCTAAAATAAAATACATAAACAAACCACACCCCAAAACCAAACCAAAACACACAAAAAAATCTAGACACACCAAGGGAGAGTTCTTTGTGTATTTGAAGAGGAAATAGGGAAAGGGGCCATAGTTCCATTCTGTAGCTAAAGTCGTGGATGTCATCTGCCCCTGCATTTTTTTATATTTTTTTTTTTATTCTCCATGTTGCATGGATAGGAAATATGCAAGCATCAAATGGAGAGGCAGTGCAGGGGCATACACCACAGCAGTAAGCCACTGTAAGTTTTATCAGCTTCCTGTTCCTCTTTCTTACAGAAGGCTATTAACTGGATACTGCTGAGCATACTAATCAGTTTATTCAGCATTAAATTTTGCATTAACTCTTCTCCCCTTATTATAACTGATTTTTTCCTGAGCAGCTCTGAAAAACATGGGTTCGAAAGTCATTTGTAAATCTCAACGCAAAACCTGCAGCCACATGCAGCCACAGCCATCATGATTCTATGATTCTATGATTCTATGATTCTATGTAGCATGAGTGGGCATGCTGACAGTTGGAGAGGCACCACCCGAAAAACAGAGGGCGGAAATAAAATTCAAGACAGAGCTGTACCCAGGCTGGGTGGAACTGTCTCCAAAGTGTTGCAAACATGTAGCAAGCTCTTGAATAAGTGTGCTTGTTAATTCAGCTTTCTTTGATGACCCATCCCTGACAAACAGGTCACTCTGGCAATGCACTTGTGATCGTGTTGAACAATGACTGTGCTGCGCAGGATCCAACTGCTCTCAGCTGTCCTCTGTGGAAAGCAGTAGGACTTGTATGCATCTGTCAGAAGACAGAGCTAGGTTCTTGGTAAAAAAGGAGTAGGAAGGAAGCGGTTCTTTATCTTAAACAAGCTTGCATTTATATTTTGCCAGTAATGCAAGGAGGGGGGTAAATCTGCCTCTAGTAGTAAGCAATGTCAAAAGCCATTGTCAAAAGCCAAAAATTTGGCATGATTTTATTAGCAGGACACTGTGTCCCTCTTCTAAAGCACTCTTACAAAAGAAAGGCCTGTTTTGTGTTGTTCTGATCACAAACAGTACAAGATACAGGATGATCTAATGTGCACTTCTACAGTGTCAAGGGGTTGGGCGTCTTGATTTCCTCCAAGTCACAGGACATGAACTTATGCAACTTTTCAACTTATTTGCAGTGTAAATAGATGTAAAGTTTTCCATAGAAACTTCTGGAGAGTGAGACCTCATAAAGAATGTAGTCAAGAGTGCAGAACTGACTTAGGCCTTTGTTTCTGGAAACAAGTACAGTTCACAATGTCACCACTGTATTTCCATCTACGTGTATCTCTCAGTTCTGTTTTCCTTTTTTTCACTTCTGTCACACTTACTTCTTCATTTTGTTTGACAGACATCCTGTGCGCCAAGGTTTGGGATCTCATCTGCAAATTAATGCTGATGCGCTTTGTGATGAGTTAACTGCTAATCTTATAAAACTGGAAAAGGTAACTTCCTATGATATAATACAAATGCTGATACACTAATCAGGTTCTTGCTGAATTTCTATAGTCTGTTATTTTGAAAAGTGCTAAGTTACCCCTAGATTTGATACCAGAAGCTGGCATGTTTTCCTAGACAAAGGACTGGTTTTTTGACTATAAATTAACCCAACTACAAGCATTGGTATATGTTGATGTTTTGCCTTGAGCTGAGGCTTACAACCAGGAATACTAATACACTGGACACCTTAAGGGTAATTATTGCATGTAATGATCTCAAATTGTTTTTGTCCATCAGGGCTAAGGATCCTGAATTTAACCTTTATTACTATTTTATGAACTTTTTTGTCTGGGATGGGGGTTTTTGAGTTTTAAGTTTTTGATGAAGAAAAACGATGCTCACTTTCATATGTAGTCAGCCTCTTCGTATGAAGTGGCTGGAGTCTTCCTGTTTCACTTTAGTAAAACAAATGCTGCTGCACCAGTTGTGTAATTCCCTATACCTGACCTGACCTTTACTTTTTTACCATTCTCTAATTGCAAAACTAATTGCACTTGCTGACTTACGTTGGAAACCTATGCAAAACAAGAGTGGGTGTGCAGACCTTATTTCCACTGCAGGTGCTGTGGTGGGCCAACCTTGGCCAGCAGTCAGACGCCCACCCAGCCACTCTCTCACTCCCCCTTCCTAGCAGGGCAGGGGGAGAAAATAGGAGGAGAAAACTCATGGGTCAAGACAAAGGCAGGGAGATTGCTTACCAGTTACCACTGCAAGCAAAACAGACTTAATTTGGGGAAAATCAATTTCATATAGTGCCAGTTAAAACCGATTTGGGTAGTGAGAAACAAAGACAAATGATAGAACAACACATTTCCTCCCCCCAGTCCCAGGCTCAACTTGACTCCTTCGCTCCCAACTCCTCACCCCATTCCCTGCCTCCAAAGGGGGCTGGTGGGGGATTACAGTCAGTACGTAACAGTTTTCTCTCTGCTGCTCCTTTCTTCCCGTATTTTCCCCCTGCTGCAGCGTGGGCTCCTCCAAGGGCTCCAGCTCTTCAGGAAATAACTGCCTGCTCTGGCGTGGGTTCTCCACAGGCTGTAGTGTGGACATCTTCCCACAGCAGCTGCCCCTGCAGCTCCCTGCCCCTGCCCCCAAACCTTGACAACTGCATGCGGTACTGGTGTGTGAAATGGAACACATACACTGGCCAAGCATGGAAAAAAGTATTAGTGGAGCGAAAACAGAAGTTACTTGAATTCCTATGTGCTGAAGTCACATGGGTTATTTTTGCCTCTGTTTCTAAAACTGAGTGCATGCTAAGGTCTTTCAACACCTTTTTTTTCCCAAACCAAGTTTCTCAACTAGCATAAAGCTAGGATTATATAATATCACTGTTTACCTGTGTGGTGTAGTTATTAACAAAGACTGTCAAAAAGAGGTTTCTTCCCCTCATGTCTCCACCCCCTTTGCTGCTGAAGTCTGGAGTGATATTGCTAGCATAACCTCTCTGTATGCTCTGGGTAATAACAATATGAATACAAGGGGAAAATGCTTACCAGATGATTACCAGATACAATTTTAAGCCAAGTTGGGTCACTGAAGAGGTTACTGCTTTCCAGCTGTCCGGGACAGGCTGTCAAGATGGTTCATGGGAGACCTCACTTCATTCCAGTGGGAAGCCAGCCAGCCCTTTGCAGCAGGGCTCGGCACTTTCCCGCTCCCTTATATAGTCTCTGCTTGGACACACAGTAAAAGACAGCTGGGTGGTTGGATCATTCAGCTATTCCCAGAGAAGTGGCCCTCTGTCCTGAATTAGAATCTTAAGTCATGCGCTTTTTTCAGTTAGTGTCTGCAGGATTGGACCCTTGAAGTCTTACCTTGTATTTGCCAAACACTCAAGACACAATCCACTGCTGTGCATGCAAGCTAAATGAGTATTGCCTGTAGCTGAATATTGCCACATCCCAGTCCTCTCTAATCTAGGTGAGCGGTGGCTAGAACAGGATGTTTGACCCTACTCTTGCACTGCAAAACTGGTAGAAATCGAATAGCTTTATGTTCTCTGAGCAAAGTTACTGTGGTTTCTTACCTGTTTCATATGCCTTAGTGAAAAGTGCTGGTAGTTGTCTGTAGCTGGCTGCAGCAGCAAAGGTAGCATAAAAGTTCCAGTGTAACTTTTTGTCTCTCCCCTCGTTTCCTGTGAGACCACTGCATTGTAAACTAGAGCACAGAAATTATCTAGGTTAAAAACTAAAAATTACTCTCCAGGTAAAAAAAGTTCAGTGCAAAGAGTATGTTGCAATGACTTTTTCAGTGCGACCTCGTGATTTTTACGAGCTCTGCTTCATACTTGGAGCCAAGGAATTACCATGGCTTAGCAGAATTTTGCTTTGGCATTTAACTGTATTTAACAGGTAGTTAAAATGCACCACGTGTATCAGAGAATAAAGCATTAAATTGGGGGAGGGAAAACATCACCTAATGTTACTCATACCCTTACTCTAATGTAGCTTGTTAAAAGGAAATTCCTGTGTATATGTTAAGTGACTCTTATAAAATTAGGTGCTTCTTACTGTTTTCCTTTCCCCCAAATGCCCTTCTTGAAAAAGGTGTGCATCTGGGCTAGAAATCATGAGGTAGGATTAAGAAATGGTATCCTTGACCAGAAATACAGTGGCTCCTCAAATTACAGTCTGAAAGTAGCTGTGACTAAACCTTCTGTAGCCAGTGACTGCTCGTTATTAAGATAGCAAGAACATGTGTGCCAGGGGATGTGCCCACTATATTCCCCCCTCTCTGCTTTTAAGGACAAGGAGATGAAAGGTGTATAAATAGGCTGTGTTAAATAGGTCTGCGCAAATCATCCTTGATGTGACTGGCTGGCATTGTCTTCAGTGTAACGAAGGGAAGATAACGCATAATCGGGGCACTGAATCTGGCAAATGGGACATGTCTGCTAATGGTTCGAAGACCTTATTTTGCTGCGCACACGTCATAGCCGGCTGTGTAGCTGAAGCTGTTACAAAACTATTTGAATTATCCGCTTAAACCTAAGAGCTGTGACTTCGAAGTTTGAGACTTTAGTTGAGTTTTGATCAAGTTCAAAATAGTTGGTTTTCTTGTCCCTTTCTTTCTAGCTCTAAGCTTTTTCTATCTTATTTTCTCATACCTAAAGAAGGAGAGAATCTGTAGGAGGAAATTGCAGGAGATACTCGTAATATGAAAGCTAGGTGTGCTGCTGGCTGATTGTATCCACTGTTTCCTTTGACTCTAGTGCAGGAAGCATTTAACATGAATACCATTGGTATGAATAGTTGTGACAGAATTAACGTGCCCACACAGAGTATATTGAAGAGTATGTCTTGATTTTATTTTTTCATTTTTTTTAAATGTGGTGTAACACTTCCTGCTTCCCAGTTATTTTTCTCTCTTTTTCTAAGATACAGAACAACTTACAGAAACTACTTGAAGATGGCGAGTGAAACGTCGATGTTCTTGGACTGCTTCAGACCTCATTCTTCTCTTGACGAACAGTTCCAAAGGGGCTCTGCTGGCCAGAGTTCAAGTTTCTTTGTTTTCAGTCCAAGCCAAGCTTAAACTACTGTAAAGCTCATGTCATAATGCAGAAACTCAGTTTATTCTTGAGCATGTATCTATATGTTTTGAAAACATACATGTTTTGATCTACATGTATCTGTATGTTTTGAAAATAAGGGGATTTTTCTTTCTCTATTGTGTGTGAATTAATGGATTTTATAGCTTGCTTGATTCTAGACTTGCTTACACCAGTGCAAACCTAGTGCAACTCCTTTTACCTCAGCATTTGCTTTCTGCCTAGTGTCATAGAGGTGCAAATAGGAAGAATTGCAGTCATGACTCATGTGCTGAAGTGTTATGTGAACGAGCTGGTATCTGTCTCAGCTATGGTTATGAATCATTGCTGTGCTCTTCATTTTTACTTCTTTGTGCCCTGGCATCCCAAAGATCAGAAAACAGACACCTCTGGATTTGGTTATGTGAAGTTCTGAATGTTTGAGGTGTGCTCAGTTCTCAGGTGCTGTAAAAGGGCTCAATTCCACTTTCTGTGGCCTTGCATCACCACTGAGGGTAAGGTCTGTTCTACTGGGCATTCAGTTTCCGTTGAAGTCCAGCTTGAAGTATGTATGGATTTGCCAACTTACAGTCAAGTTGCTTATGAGTAGCAGTATGGGTGTGACTTACCTGCACAATTTCTGAAAAACTGCTACGTTTTTTGTCCACTCATGCGGTCTCTGTCCATTAAGTTAATTGGTGCGAAGACCCTCAGTCAGCTTTCCTTGGCATTGCATGGGGTTTTGGTTGGCTGAGCAAGTGGAATTTGTGCTCCAGTTGATGGAAATCTATTCTTGGTATGTAACTCCAGGGGCCGGATCTTTCCACATAATAGGAACTGGCGAATTAATGATGCAGCAATACAATCAATCAATCAGTAGAGTGAATGAAGAAGTGGACACCTGCTTTGTTATATCATACTGTTTTTTTTCACAGTGCCTAAGATAGGATAACTGGGGATTTTTAGCTTTCTGATTCACCAAGCAGGCTCGTTAGTTTTTAAAATGCAATATTTAGGATAATAACAACTAGTTATCTGTAAAGTAACAGTATTGTTTATAATATGCTATGCATTTTATAACCATTTCTGTGAAATGTACCTACTTTATTTTAATAAACTTTTTTGAAACAAGTGTCTTGTTACTGTAATTTGGATGAACCCAGTTCCATCCATCAGTTTTAGTCAAACGTGATACTAACGATCTGCGTAGGCTCATACCTCACAGTACAAAGTTTGTGCAAAACCCTGTACCCAGCGCGAAGGGTTAGGAACTGCATCCTGCTGATGTGCTTCCCCTTACTCAGCTCCGCTCAAGGTCTTCCCAGGCTGCAGTGACAGAACAGTAGGAGCAAATTTGGCCCCCAGAGTTTTGAGGAAACTTTGATAGCTTCCTCAAGTGATTGCCCCTTGAAGGATATTGGGTGAGTATCGTAATGTTGAGGCAGCTTAGAGAGCTCTCTAATGTGCCTGCCTGGCTCAAGATTCCATCTGAGCACGGTCTGTCAGAAATCAGTGAGATTTGACTGTTCTCCCTATTGCAGCCTCTGCTTTTCCTTCCTCAGCTATCATGAGATTATGAAATAAGGTGGGTTTTTTTCTTTTTTTTCCCATCCTTTTCCTTACTCTCTTCTTCATCCACAGTTACACAGCTTATGCAACATTTTGAACGCTGACCTCATCTTCTCCCTTCTTCTCTACTTCCCTCCCTTTAATTCCATATCAATAACAGAAGTCTGTAATTCTGTTTATGGTTTAAAAATTGATGCTGCAAGTCACTTTTATCAAAGGAACTTCAAGGTAACCTGATTACATCCAGCAGCTGAACTGAGTGAGCCTGTTACTGTATTACATCAGGAAGGATGTGCTTTGCTACAGGCCACATGCAAGGTCCTGCACATGGGTCAGTGCAAACCCAAGCACAAATATAGGGTGGGCGGAGAATGGCTTGAGAGCAGCCCGGAGGAGAAGGACTTGGGGGCGCTGGTGGACAAGAAGCTCAACGTGAGCCATCAATACATGTTTGCAGCCCAGAAAGCCAACCGCATCCTGGGCTGCATCAAAAGCAGCGTGGCCAGCAGGTCAAGGGAGGTGATTCTGCCCCTCTACTCTGCTCTGGTGAGACCCCACCTGGAGTGCTGCCTCCAGCTCTGGAGTCCTCAACACAAGAAGGACATGGACCTGTTGGAAAGGGTCCAGAGGGGGGCCGCGAAGATGATCAAAGCGCTGGAGCACCTCTGCTATGAAGACAGGCTGAGAGAGTTGGGGTTGTTCAGCCTGGAGGAGAGAAGGCTCTAAGGAGACCTTATAGCGGCCTTCCAGTATCTGAAGGGGGCTTACAGGAAGGATGGGGAGGGACTCTTTATCAGGGAGTGTAATGATAGGAATGAAGGGTAATGGTTTCAAACTGAAGGAGGGGAGATTTCGATTAGATATTAGGAAGAAATTCTTCACTCTGAGGGTGGTGAGGCACTGGAACAGGTTGCCCAGGGAGGTTGTGGATGCCCCATCCCTGGAAGTGTTCAAGGCCAGGCTGGATGGGGCTCTGAGCAACCTGGTCTAGTGGGAGGTGTTCCTGCCCAGGGCAGGGGGGTTGGAGCTAGATGATCTTTAAGGTCCTTCCAACCCGAACCATTCTGTGATTTTAAAATAAGGCGGGGAGAGAGAACATTTGGCATGTGCCTTATATAAAGCAGGCAGGCTAACCCCTCATCATTAGCCGTAAGGGAACAAAATAATAACCGGAGTGAATGAGTAATTGGAGGTGGATGCGTGCCCTTTAGCCCGTTGCGGCAGCATGCCAGGGGAGGCACGTCTGCACAAAGGTGTCACAGTGCCTTTCAAACAGCGGAGAAGCAAATTACGCTCCAAAGAAAGAAGTGGCGCTTAGTCCTTGTGATGCCGTGGTCACATCGGCTCTCTGACGCCAGTTTGGTGTGGCCACCTCTTCTCTGCCCTCACTCCCCTTTTTCCTAGAGGGAGGATGTTGAGAGGGTGTTGTGGTGTTGGGGAGTCGGTGCACCGTTGGGTGGTGTGTGGTACCACAGTACTTCCAAACCGGGAGACAAGATGTGAGTGCAAGGCCCTGTGGGGGCAAAGTTTAGAAGTGTGAGTGGAGTGGTTTCGATCCTGTGATTCAGTCTTGTGACTGCAGAGGAGGGGTTTGCCCCAGTCGTGTTCAGGAGGGAAGTAACACCAGCAGTGGTGAGCAAGGACAAGCTGCTTCCAGCGCGGGTGGGAGTCAGGCAAAGAGTAAGGGGGCTTCTCCTCCCAGCGTCAGTGGTAGGTTGGGCAAACAAAGGCCACGAGGAGGGGTTTTTCTGTTTGGCAAAGGTGAACTGCGAGTTTGCAGGAACAGGTAGGAAAGATGTGCAACTTCAGGGAAGTCAGAAATCTACACTAAATGTTTAGCATGTGGTATTAATAATGATCACATAATTTGCTGCGTAGGCTGCCTGGAAATGTGATTTTTAAAGCCAATTTTCTTATTTCTTTTGGTTTTGTTTTTCCTATTTTGTCTGTCTGTTGTCCCTCACAGCATAGAGGCTGGAAAAACAGCTGGATTTCCCTAGCCTTGAAGGACCTAGTAGCAGTACCAGGTTCTGGCAAGATGCTTTGAAACTGTAGATGTATGGTATGCAACAGGGGCACATCACTAAGGTTTTCTCTGGTTGTAGTTGGTGACCCAGTTATTTTTTCTTAACTGTTTTTGCCCAGCCTTCTTCAGTTCATGTGAGTGCTTATTCTAAGGGAGAAAAAAAAAAAAAAAAAAACCAACCAAAAAGCTGGCTCATTTTCTTTCTCAGAAAGTGAATTTTGAGGAAACCCCCAAGCCATGGTAGTGGTTGTGGGTAGGAGCCATAGGCAAGACCTGACTTTTCCACATACGTTCTGCCAATGTCCAGCAAGTGGACTCGTTACACCCTGGCCTGGCGAAACTAATTTAAAGGGTTTTCTTTATCTCACTGGTATGAACATATACTAAATAGCTAATAGTCTTTGGGGGGAGGGACAACATGGAAGTATATTATAGGCATGATTTTCTGATGTTTTGGAACTCACCTACCTTCAGGCTGCTGTCAAGAGGAAGTGTCCTAATTTCCATGTCTCCCCTTTTCCGTATTCCTAACTGTTATTTTCTGTGCATTTTCACAGATAGCAGAAAGGAGGGGGGAAAAGTAATGTGGGTTTGGAGAGGCTGGTTGGGTTAAGGGGCTGTTGAATTAGTTTTCTGCCAAATTATTTGCCTGAACTGGCTTGGGCTGAAGAGTATCAAGTTTATGATACTGTTGGTGTGAGGGATGCAGTTAGTGCTCTAAGAAGGGTAAGTATTATAAAGCCCCCTCTCAGCAGAACGTGGAAGGTAGGAACTCCCCTTAGCATTTGCAGAAAAGATGAAGAGTTTTGTCTGTGTGTGCAGGTGTTTGAATTTAATACTATCACTGCTTTCACGGGAATGAAGCTTCATGCAGGTGTGTGGTAATGCTCTCCGCTTCCTGCCATGCCTGCACTTCCATTTCCAACTTTCCACCTAATAGTCAGCTGACAAACGCTAAATAAATCTCCGGGTTGGTGTTATCCGGGCCTTTGTGGGCCATTGCCCAGCTGGTTTGGCTGCAGCTGCTAGTGAGGTGTTACTCCCAAGGACACGGGAGATTTTGCATTTACAGAGCAGGTGTAACATGCAATAAAGATTGTAAAAAAGCTGGCTATTTAGACAGAAAACTGAGCAAACAGTTAAACTGAGCAAACAGTTCCTTTTGTGCTCAGTGCCTGTGTGTATGCTTCTATAAACAGGAGAGGAATAGCGTCGTTTGAAAGGATTTTGCCAACATCTGCTTTCAGTTTGCCTGCTGAGGCTGTCTCAGTCTGACATACAGATTTGCTCAAGAGGGAAAATTGACTGATCTCCTTTGACGCTTCTAGGTTTATGGTTTGAACCCAGCGGAGCTTTCTGCTAAACATGGTTCCATGTAATGAGAATTTACAAAAGGGACATGTGTTTTTTTGCTTTCTCAGGTTATAAAATCAGTGTAATACAATTTTATAACTGTAGAGCTTCATGGTAGCCTGTTGTTCAGTGAACAGCCACAACAAAATATATGCCAGTAAATTTCATTTAATTGTCTCTTAAGCTATTCCTTGTTTATCAGTAGCCTTTCTGGATTTTAACAAAAAAACAACCCAGTCAAATGCATATATTAAAACAATGTACACTCTATGCACTAACTCAGCAGCACTTAGGAGAGTTTCTTCCCTGAGCTTCACACAATGTTATGATGCCTCTAACTATTCCTGTCTGGAATACCAAAATAGAGGCATTTCACTGATACATATATAGTTGGTTTATAGACCTTCTGGGTTTCCTCCTGGTGGTTTCTACTGACCCTCCAGTTCCCATTTAGCCAAGCTGGCCAGCGAGACTGTGCCTGCTCAGCTTAGATTAAATCTAAAAGGATTTGTGTGACCAGGCCTACGTCCTCACAGCGCTGTGGTTAGGAGCCCTTGTCTACACCTGCCATTGGGGGTGATCCCAAGAAGAAACCGATTAGGAAAGCGCTCTGAGGGGATACCAGCAGGACTGGTATAATAATCAGAAGCTTTTGTCTTTCTCCCGTAGCTGGTATCATCTCTGTTATAATTTACAAACGAGTGGTCAGGCTGCAGCATTTTAGCAAGCAGACTTCGAGCAGGAATTCCAGGCAATCGTATGTTCGCGAAGCTTTCCCCAAGCTGGAGAAGAGCGGCTGGAGAGCTGCCTGGCAGAAAAGGGCTTCAGGGTGCTGGTCAACAGACAACTGAATGTGAGCCAGCAATGTGCCCAGGTGGCCAAGAAGGCCAACAGCATCCTGGGTTGTATCAGAAATAGTGTGGCCAGCAGGACGAGGCAAGTGATTGTGTCCCTGTACTCGGCACTGGTGAGGCCCCACCTCGAATACTGTGTTCAGTTTTGGGCCCCTCACCACAAGAAAGACATTGAGGTGCTGGAGTGGGTCCAGAGAAGGACAATGAAGCTGGTGAGGGGTCTGAAGCACAAGTCTTATGAGGAGCGGCTGAGGGAGCTGGGGTTGTTCAGCCTGGAGAAAAGGAGGCTGAGGGGAGACCTTATCGCTCTCACAACTACCTGAAAGGAGGTTGTAGCGAGGTGGGGGTCCGTCTCTTCTCCAAAGTAACAGGCGATAGGACAAGAGGAAACAGCCTCAAGTTGCACCAGGGGAGGTTTAGACTGGATATTAGGAAAAAATTTTACATGGAAAGGGTTATTAAGTATTGGAACAGGCTGCCCAGCCTGTGGTGGTTGGTTGAGGGAAGTGGTTGAGGCACCATCCCTGGAGGTTTTTAAAAGACGGGTAGACATAGCGCTTAGAGATACAGATTAGTGATGGTTTTTGTCAGAGTTAGGTTGATGGTTGGACTAGATGGTCTGAAAGGTCCCTTCCAACCTAGGCAGCTCTATGATTCTACAATTCTATGATTCTAAGGTTGTGTTTCTAATACAGGATGTATAAGAATATTCCAGCCATCCCCTATCAAAGTTATAAGTGCTTTTTCTGAATCACTTTACCTTTTTTCCCTGCAATGGGCAGTATTTGTGCCAAAAGTCTTCTGGAAGGTCCAAACAGCTTTCCAAAAGTGTAGCTGTTGGTGGAAGGAGTAACCACCCTGAGTTGGATGTCTGTTTACTGAGTAGTCATCTGTGACAAAAAACTTGGAAATTATCTCCTTGCAGAGACCGTGCTAGAAAATTACTGCTTTCCATATACATTTCATACTGACTAGGCTCGCTCACTGCCAGCCTCTGTGAGTTCAGTCTAGGCAGCTCTTCCTCCCTCCCCATTTTTTTTTCTTTTGTCCATTGTGTGTGGAGCCCCATGCCAAGGTATTTTATTGTGTATGTGACCTTCTTGCCTTGCCAATTTCTGTACTGAGTTCATTTAGATACTGCTTAAAAGTTCGTTATGTTCTTAAAGCTGAAAAGATATATTTTTTCCCAGGCTTTACATAACAAACAGCAAGCTCGTGCCATGGTGCACGATGATGCAGTAAGTGCATCCTAGTCTGGAGGCGTGACGTTCTACATTAAGCTTTGTGACAAGGATTTATTAGTCTTTGGCAATGCCGGTAATTCGGGCTGTACAATAAAGGCCTCTTCAACTGTGGTTCTCACTTAATGGTATTGATAAGGTAATTTTCCACTGACTAGGCATTTTAGCAGTGCTTAGCAGGAGATTAAAGGAAAATCATTCCAGTGTGCTGTCAAGTACAAAATTAAAAACCAGCTCTTCACGCTATCTACAGATAGATAGATAAGGGCTCCTTCCAAGAAGAAAAGGTAATGAATAACTTAATTATAACCCTCCGTGCTGCACCTGGCATGCAGAGCAAAATACAGCTCTGAGTCCTTCCTGCACTTAGAGCTTGCTATCATGGCAATATGCACACGTGGCCACATTCTGCAGCAGGGGCAAGGTGGGAAGAAAGTCAGCTTAGACTAACAGCTGTTTCCACGACGTATGTACTGAACCATGAACCTTCCCTCACAGATGAATCATGTGAAAAATAAATGCTTTACGACACTGGCTTCTGATACTAGTGCGAAGAGATGTCCTTCGCACTATGTTTTCCCCAAAAACAGTTCTAAGTGACGCCATTAACAGCACACATGAAAAAAAAAATAGTCTACATTAGCTGATTTGGAAATGGTCAGCTTCTAAAGACTCTGATCAACAGCAATGGCTGTAAGGAAGATGGCTGTTGAACTCAAACTTCTTGGTTGTGGGGACAGATCTTCCACACTTCTCTTACAATTCCCTTCGTACATTTCTGGTTCGGAAATCACTCTTTGACCATCACAGTAACTCCTCCCATGGAAAGAATTTGTGGTTTGGGGTCTAATTGAACTAATGAGAGCACAAGAGTCGGATTAGGTTTAGGACCTTCATTTCAAGGGTGCTCAGAGCTGGCTATTGAGAGCTCCCATAATTAGTTACTGCCTCTTTCTGCTTATAGCCCATCCTCTGCCTCCATTTCCCTTCTTGTGCTACCAGACATAACCCAGATTCTAAAGGTGGTCTGCTAAATAGTAACCCATCCAAAAATAGTTAATTTCCTACCAGATATATGAAGAAGAGTCTCTAAGACAGCCCAGTACCAGACAGGCCTGTTGAGCAATGCCTGAAATAATATTTTAGTCTCACTGACACAACTACTTTTTCCCTCTATTGTTTTCTGTAAGTTCATTCCATGCAAAGTGAAGCAGCACTGGAAACTGCAAGAATATTCTGAGGCAGTTTCTCTGTACACCTGCCCTGTACCCCCATGCTTCCCCCAGGAGCCACGGGCACAGAGGGGTCAAAGGGAACAAATGCATCAGCAGCCGTAACTTAGGCTCCGGCGCAACTCTGGTTGCAATCCTCAACCCTAAGCATCAGAGAAAACTCCTCTTAAAGTATGGCAGTGGAAGATTATCAAAGAACAACATATTTCTCCTGTGATTTCTATTTTCTTTTTGTTTTGTGTTCCCTCAAGAAGCAGGTAGATTTACCTGGCACAATCAGAGCTGTATTACTATTTCCATTCTATGGAAATCGGGGGGTTATTTTAAAAGTTGTGACAGCCTTTAATGTTAAATTTGGAAGCATGACTGTCATAGCGAGTGTGCCTCAGAATAAGACAGACTGTAAGCGAAGTGCAATACTCATTTTTGTCCTGCAAAAGCAAGGTTATACGCTGACACGCTTTGTTGGTTTTTTTTTCCTCCTTGTTTTGATAAGTGAAATTAGTCTCCAGGCACCAACACCAAACAGAAATCATGTCCCTCAAATCTTACTTTCTCGTTACCAGTTTTCTTTTCCCATTCACTTATTTTTCGTGGATCAGTTCCACTCTGCTGTAAGAAGAAGAGCCATCAAATCCTGGGTCTGTTTTAATGCTTATAATAAGCTCTTTCAGCTAATACCAGAAATTCCATTTATGTTTCTGCATTTGGTGAAAAAATGTGCTTCCTTCTGTGTTGGAGATAGACGGTAGCAACTGCAAAATATACTATGCAGTGCTCTTTTCAAAAGCTTTTTTTCTGTCTTTCTGAAACCTACCTTTTTTTTCCAGCTCTCAGACTGAGAGAACTTTAAGTTAGTTTGATTTCCAGAGTGCAGGTATTTATTTATTCTGCATCTGAGTTGATGGATCTGAATGGATCTGAATTGATCCATTCTTTTACAATGTGCAAGAACATACCGCAAAAGCAGATGTATTCAAATTGCACTGGAAGAACAGAGATGTTAATGTCTAGATCATAGAACATGGTTTTGTTATTTTTTTTCTCTGACAGGTTTTCCGACAAGTAAAAACTTTTTACACCACACCTCAAGCATGGACGAGTGAGCATGTAACAGCTATGCTGCTTTAGCCACTAAATTATTATTGTGTGGTGTCCTGGGCCATCCTAGAAGGGTTCTTGGGAGCCTGGACTTGGAAAGCTTGGAGCAGTATGGGATTTCCCTTACTGCCCATTCCTGGCTCTGCCTGTGGAAGTGCCCCGTGCAGCAGAACAGTTCCGCTCCCATTGCCGCCGGGGCAAAGTCCTTCCGTAAGATACCTTCACTGGGAAAGTTGTAAATCTCCAGCTATTTCACCACTTTTGCTAGCTGATACTTCTCCTGGTGGTACCACCGCTCACAGCTATGTGCCACTGCTGTTGGATGAGGGGATGCGCTTCTAGTGGATGCTCATCCCACACTGGTGCCCCACACAGTTCCCCCACCAGGGACTGGGGAAGCCCTAGGAGGAGAGAACTATTCCTTCCTACGTTGAGCTTGACACAAATTTTCATAAGCAAATAAGCTTGCACACAGGCTAACAACCACAGCCTTATGACAGGAGACTACAGCGTTCTTATCAGTCGTGCTGGGATGAAAAGTGTAACATTAAGTGCTGAAACAGTTTGCCATCATTTCAGATGTGCAATTTGAGCAAATGAAACACAGATCTTTTCTGCACTGAAATGAAGTCTCGACATTTCCTCCAACATGTTTGTCCTTGTATCTGTCATCAGTCTAGAACAAATTTTGGCAACCTTATTAAGAAAGTCAGTAGAAAATCTGCCCCATCAAAACTAAATACTGGCAGCCTAGATTATCTAATCAATTTATGATAAAGAAATTGTCCAAAGGACAAAAGTCTCTGTGTTGTTATGGTCTTCGTTTGGACTCCCAGGGCATTTCCATGCTGCTTTGCATCTCATACCATTGTATAACACATATGATAATGCAATTTAAGTGTGAATTGCTGCAGTGGGTGAGCGTGTACTGGCTCACAGGTCTGAGCAAACAGTGGCTTCTGGCTGAGGGCACTGGCAGCCTTTTGGCAGCAGTGTAAATGACAGCTCCCAGGAAGCGGCACTGCCAAGCTGCTACTTTCAATATAGGTTTCTTAAGGGAAAAAAAAAATGTAGTTGTCCCAGTGAGGGCACAGTTCAGGAAGTGCAAATGAGCCAAACAAAAGAAAATATCCATTCCCACTTCTTATTGTAGGCTCAGTGGTTCTTCTTGTTCCTGTCAGTCATGTGCAATGGGCCTGTTCCTCTCCTGGGGCCGGTTGATGAGTGAGTTGCTCACCTGCGATTTTATTGGCAATAGCACGCGTCATGAGCTAGCCCATGGGAGCGCAGGGATTTTTGAATAACCTACACTACCTGTCTTTCCGCCACCTCTCTAGCACTTGCAGTGAGCAATCCCTCACAAAACACCTGTGGCCAGCTACATTATTATTATTCGTTGCACCACTCATAAGGCGGAGCGGCTGGTGTCTTTCCTGAGATTAAAAATGAGCGTAACGAAATAAGCATTGCCTGAGCCTTAAGGATCTAGCCATACGGCTGCCTGAGTCACCTCAGGAACATGCCCATTTCCGTCTCCTCTACCATTAAGCACTGAAGCGAGGCAGATTGTGACAATTGTCCAACCTGCCAGCAGCCGCCTTCGTTAAAGACCAGTTCTGCTGCCACCCTACGGTCACCCCCGCTTCCTTGTCATTGCTGCTGCTTCCCATCCCCACCAGCAGTGGTGCAGTGCCATCAGTATCCCCAGTTTGCTTCCAGGAAAATCAGCTGGGGTTATTCTGTGCAAAGTCCAGAGTGCAAAGGTGTGTTGCATCACTTCTGCTGCATCAGCTCTGCTAAATAGGCTAGAGCATCTGAGTAACCAGTTTGGCAGAGGAGGAAGGGTGGGATGGAAATGGGCTTAAAACCCCATTAATCTCCTACGGGTAGATGTGGAAGATGCTGCTTTGGGTGTTTAAATCCTTTTTGGCAGCACTCTACCTGTATTTAAGAGCAAGGTTGGCTAGGACCATCATACACACACATATATGCCCCCTTTCTTCATAAAAGAAAACAGTTAAAACGAGATTTTGTGAGATTCCCTGGTCTATCTCAGGGAAAACCTACTGAATCAGGCAGCCAAAGGCTGCGGGACGGCGGCTGATTCACTGCCAGGCAGTTCGTCGGGTCACAGGGAGAAGAGCAGTGTCCCAGAGGGCGGTGCAGGTCCTGTGTGGGGACCATGGGGATGAGGCAGCCCTTTAACCAATGCTCCGTTCAGCCTCTAATTCAGTGCACAAGCCAAAACCCTGCTTTGTAGTGCTCTTGCCACAATCATGTGAAAGGAGCTCTCTTCATATTGAAATCTCTGTGCTTTTACCTTGCAGTCACTGCACCGAGTAACTGCAGGGCAGGAATAATGTTTCTGGAAATCTTGTAGAATGGGTGCAGATGTCTCTTGCTCTTACCCTCGCAAACAGGGCAGTCAGGCCATGTTTGTGCTCCACATAGCCTGAGGACTTCATTTGGTACCTCTGAACCCTGGGAAAGGGGGAGGACATGGGTGGAGGTGACGCCTGCCTGCTTGTTCCCCAGCTCTGCCAGCAAATACCATTCTGGAGTAATTACACAGAATTACACGCAGAACGTCCAAACAGAAACAGTGCTAAACCAGAATAATGAGAAAAGAAGAGCACAAATATTTTCTGCTCTGTTGATTTACTGAACTGTAACCAAGGTTGGCTAATCTCACCTCAATGCTGAGGAATGAGAAGCTACAGAATGAGGAACTAAACAATTAAAACAACTGCAAAGTCATGGATGTGCTAGAGAAAATACATGTTGGTCTATAGGTAGGGGAAAAATGAATTGTTTCGACTTGCGTCATATTCGCTCAGATGCCACAACTCATTTTGATCTCTGGTAGGGAAATAATGAAAGGCCACGATTTCCTGGTATTTTAACCCACATTGCAAAATAGGTTTTCTTAGCAGCTTAAATACAGAATTCAAAATATGTTTTCTTATTAGCTGGGGGCCATTGTAAGCCAATCAAATTACTTATTCTTTGCAAGCCTAGCAGACTCTGAAATACCAATGTCTTAACCAGCTTCTAAAAAGCCCCAAAGAAACAAGCTAGTACTTTGATGAATGACAAACTTCTCACTCGCAGTAATTAGGAAAATTGTGATTTGAAGAACTCATAAAAAGCGTTGTGCGAAGTATGCTTCATATTTACTGTTTCCTGTAAAAGCAACACAACGTGGCATAACACAGGCTAAGTACCAGCAAGGTCTAGCCTTTCTGTGATCGTTCAGTATTTATTGTTCAGAAAGAAGGCAGCAGTGAACAGCCAGAAGGGTCAATGATACGACCAACACGCGAGTTAGAGTACTGAGACAAATCTTGGCTGGTGTAAATCTAAGAAATGTAGAGATTTGAAATGCATGGGTTAACACATCAAAGCTGATTTTAAAAAACACAGAACAAAGAGATTGGTGTGGGGGGTTTTAAATTTATTTATTTATTTTACACAAAACGTGCTGAATGACATTGGGACAATTTTTATGGTAAAGATTAAGAGAAACATAACCATCAAAACAAGAATGTTTCTTCTGTTCTCAGATGCTTTTTTGTGTGTTATTGAGGTGGTTTTTTTCCTTAATCACAATAGGCAGTTTTTATAGCCTGTCCTACTGCCAGATTCATGCTCCAATCAACGAACTCCTAACAGATTTGGAGGTTGAGTATGATACTGTTCCATACTGAATATGCCTGTCTGTGCTTTATCTGCCCTAATTGCAGCCTTATGTGTTAGCTTAAACTACATCTGGCTCCTTTCCCTGTTCTCGTCATCCAGTAATTTTCTTACCCTTTTTTCCCTTTATACAATATCCAAAAACACGCTCTTTCAATCTATCCTATTTTGCACCATTTGCAATAGTCCTGTCTTATCTTTCCCAGCATTCCCAGTGTAATACCCAGCACCTGAAAGCCTGGTACAGGGTCTTCTCTCTGCTCTGCAGTACTGCCTGTGTCTTTCACCCTGGCCTCTCCACCTCCGTTGCTGGTGGTTTTGCATTCCCCACCCTCACTTTGAAGGCCCTTCCTTTTTCTGCAGCCAGTGACCGGCTGCTGCCTTCCTACAGCTTCCCTCGCACAGCTGTGGCGCTTGTCTGACTTTGCAGGGAGTCACTTCAGCATTAAATTGGCAGGGGGAAAAAAAATAAATCAGCAACACAGCTAACCAGAAAGTATGGAAAGGAAATTGGCGGGCAAGACAGGGTCACAGCAGCCAGTGTTGGTTAAGCCTGCTTTGGAACAGCAATGCTTGACTCACCGTTTTTAGATTTCCTACCTTGTGCTCCATCCCTGATTTTTTTTCTCATTGCCGTAATTTTCTGTCTCCTTTCCTGTCGCTCCATGATCCTACATAGCCTCTCCTTCAGCTAAGATCTGCACATTGTTTTTTCAACCTCCAAAGATTTAATACCATATCAAAGCTTAGGAGGATAGTTCAACTTGCACTGTATCACGAAACATCACCATAACCGCACTCTGATATTTGTTCTGCCTTAAACCAAGACCATAAATCAAGTGCCATCTGGGTCAAATTGAGAGGAGAAGGAATCTCTTTACTCTTTATGGGCAAACAGATATCCCTCATTTCTCAAACAAATAATCGTGAGCACATAGATTCGTAAGTGAATGCAGTCCATATAACATAGAAGGAGGTTTCTATTCTGGGGTTATATGAGTATCTTGCATACCTCAGGTGATAAATGTGTTATAAAAATACCAGCAATTGTGGTTAAAAAATGTAGTTAAAAGAAATACAACTCAAAAGAAGAGGTATGTGCTGCATTTTCTAGATACTTCTCAAATACGGCTGCCACATCGTACTGAGAGGTTTACGTCATTATAGGTCAGTCTATATCACAGGCCAATGAGTTAGTAGCCCCTTAAAATCTACAAAAGACAGGGGACAATAAGCACTTAGTAATAGTTTGGTTATTAAATAAAAGCCTTAGGAGCAAGAGAGATGGTACTTATCCTCTGTTGTTCCTCAGTCTCATTTTTAAACTTGCCTGCTGTCATTTCGTTACCTCCGTGACACTCCCCTGAACGGTGAATGGTGATGCTGCCTTCACTACCACGTTTAAGGAGGTTTGGGACACCTGTAAGGACAGTGCCAGGGAAGCGAGAAACACAATTACCACTAACCTCCAGCTTTCCTGACTTCAATGTAATGAAAGGATGTGCCCTCCTCTAAAGTTCAGAGATGCAGCTTGCACTGTTTGTTACCTTTAACCCCACCTTGAAATCAGGTTGCAGGAAAATAGAGCCCTAAGACTGGAGAACATGCTGTAACATGCAGTAACATGCTGGGTAAAGTTTGAATTAAACAATTTGATCTTCCCTAGAGATGAGTACCCGGCTGAAACACTGTTATTTTCATCCTTTGCCTTTTGGAGTTAATGTTTTATATAACAATTTGCTAATCAACAGAGGCTTTTTCAGAATAAAGTGTATTCAATTACCAGCTCAGAAACAGCGTTCCCGGATGTGCCGGAATATAAAAGATACTCAAGAGGAAGAGGTTTGTGTTTTACACAGCTGGCTGGCGAGCGCGGAGGCTGCTGTGTGCAGGAGGGATGGCCGCTTCGCAGGCTTCAGCCTGACCAACAGCGACACCGGGAGGAAGACGATGATTTAAAGAAAAAAAAAAAAAAGCTCTGCGATGCCTTACTGTGCAAGGCCCTGGCCCAAAATGCAGCAGCTTTTCCCTATTACCTGGAGGAAAGCAGCGAGCTGTGTGGAAAATCAAAGCTCATCATTTAGCAGGAGAGAGAGAGATGGTGAACAAGGGCATCCCTTTGTAGCCAGTACCTGCGGGTAACCACGGTCAAGATGCAAGCTTAGACGAGATGCTTCGCGCTGCAAGAGGCACTCCAGGGGCAGCAGAAGTTTGCAAACTGAATGCAATTAATCCATTAGTTTTCGAACACTAGGCAGGTAGCAAATGACAGCATGATCAAGGAATACACATTTCAGAATACCAAACACAAGACATTAAAAAAGTCCTTGCCAAGCTATTGTTTCTACTCAATAATTTAATTGTACGTGATTAAGACATTTTACCCATATATAAGCCTTAAAAATTTTTGTCCTCTTTCTCAGAGGGAAATGAGAGTATACACTTGTGCAACATGTGCCCAACACATTGGTGCAGCACCAACGTGGCAAATGATTCAAAAGACAACCCAGGGCAAAGAGCTCTCCTGTAATTTACACATTGAGATTAATGCAGAGACTTGAATGGATTAGTACAGGCTAATGAGTCTTGAATGCAGCAGCGATACATATAATACCATCTCATACAGAAACATAGGCAGCTGCCACGGATTAAAGAGTTCTGGCAGCCTCGTGGTTTTGAGCCCATCCAGAAACACCGCATAGAGCTGAATGACAGAAATACCACAAGAAAACAGCACGATATAATACCAATGGGTTGGTCTGTTAGCAGTGAAAGATAACAGTGAGCACTTTCCCAGACGTTTTAAATGCAGCGCTGCAGGGCAGCTATTTGCAAAAACCCAAGTTGAGACCTGTTACTGGCGAGTAGTATTCCTGGCTCCTGAAAACAACTCCCATACCAACTCTGCTATTAGAAAATGGAATAGGGTGCAATAAAATGGAAGAGTAGCAGCCTCCAGCCCTCAGCCTGAAGGTTTGGTTTTTCTCTGTTTATTAAAAAAAGCAATTGCTCTCTTTCTTTATCAGTGCAATTAGTGGAATTTGCATTTTTCTTCAGTTAATAATATGGCAAAAAGAAGGGAAGCTACTTGCAAGACGGTTCCCAACAAGGTCATTTCACAGTAAGCAATACTGTGCTAACAAATGAATTATTGATCACGTGTCATTTAACACTTATTATTCACTGGTGTTACACACTCAGTGGTAATTAAGTTTATGCAACAGTGGAAGCTGCTG
The DNA here is from genome assembly GCA_013398915.1 of Dromas ardeola. Classification (NCBI taxonomy): domain Eukaryota; kingdom Metazoa; phylum Chordata; class Aves; order Charadriiformes; family Dromadidae; genus Dromas; species Dromas ardeola. The sequence continues at coordinate 93,634 of VYZM01012498.1, forward strand.
ATAGAATTTGTATTAAAACTGCAAGTTGCGTTATGTTGCACATACCAGTAGCTCTAAGACACATTTCATGAATTCTCGAATTGCTTTCCTTGGGCGAGATAACCCGATGACAGCTAATGCAGTTTACAATCTCCTGAGCGGACTTTCCAAATTAAAGCAGAAACTGAGAAACAGGGTGCTTACAGCATCTTTAAACCTCCTTAGTTTAATGCTTCATCATAATCGTAACTGCTTACAGGCCCCTAAATCCTTGCCAAAACCTATTACAATCCACAGCTGTCTTTAAAAGGCACTCTTCGCAGGGACACTTCACTGGAAGTCATTCAGTTAGTCAGTTCAGGTAGGATTCCTCAACAACAGGTAACTAAATAAACAGAAGGGTGGAGAGAAGAAAATTGCAAAAATTGCCTAAGGAATTCAAAGCTGCCTGGGAAGCAGATGAAGCGTTATGATTACCTCATGTAATGCCGTACTAGCAGTCCAGTGACAATGCAGATAACACGATCTTTGGAACAGTAATTCGTACACTCAGCACAAGTCAGGATGAATTTGTAATCGACTTACAGAGAGAGCCCGTATTTGTCTACATAAAGCAGGTCTAACGCTCTTACTCATAATACGCCGAGGTAGTTACACAAGTATTTCAAGCTGAGTCCTCTTCAAGACTACTCAAAAGTTTGTGTTGAAGAGTTTGTTATGTATCAAAATGTCAAGTTAATTTTTAAAAAAAAAAAGTTTAGCATGTTTGCTATGCAGTCGCCCTCTTGATTACATTCCTACATTTTTTCCATTCATACTCATTTTCAGATAATGATTTGAAGACCAGTCAAACATCCGACTCACCATGCCATTTTTGTTCCGTTCTGTGGCCTGAGTTCAGCTATCTAAAGCCAGATGGCAGAGTTAACCTCATTCCTGTAAATCAAACCCCTGGACTTGTGAAATTATTTTATCCAAGAAGAGTAAAAAGTTTGTTATTTTTTTGAACAACAGATGTGACATAATGAGGTTATTCAAAAACTATTAATAAGCAGCAAGAAGAGACAAGAGAGAAGTTCTTGAACTTATTTTTCATTGTTGAGAGTTTCACAGTAAAACTCGGTGCCACACAACAGTGCTAAAGAATACAGCTTCGATAACTTGTGCTATTTTCAAAATAACTAAAATTGGAAATTGGATGGTTTCTTTGCCTTCTATCTGTTAATGATTTATCTGTCTGCTTAGAGGATTTCAATTCTTTCTGTGTGCAAATACACAACATTATTTCATGAAATCTGTTTCCTAATTAAATGTCCAAGCACAAAGAACTACAGGTGAGAGTTCACCTCGCTGTAAGAGACTCAGTAGGAAAAAAACTTTGAACTTCAGTATGAAAAAGCTTTGCCTGCCTACTGTTCCCTCTACAGAAAGTGACAACCAAAAATACCTTCTATAATACAGGTGTAAAATTCAAAACACTATGTATTTTAAAACTAGATACTAAGGTGAAAGAAGACCAGCTAGCATTGTGGTACGTTGGACTTTTAACACAATTTGGATGATATTGCTATTGTAACATCTTAGCATCAAAATAAATCAAAAGACAAATCAGAGTCCTAAGAATCTGAGCCCAAAGTGAACAGCTCTGCCATGTTCAGAGATTGTGGAAATTTGGTACATGAGATTGAGAAGAAATCTCCTCCAAAAAATGGTACTTTAAAAACCTCAGATGTTGCTCTGTAGAAAGGTAAAATCAGCTTAGTGCCTTTTCTCATCCTGGATTCTGAGCAAGGCTCCTGAATGAGGTGCTGATGGCTGTAGTCTTCAGTGGCCATGAGAAACTCACACCTAAGGTGAAACACACATAAACAATTTGCCTTTCTCCAGCAAATTCCCTCGGGAAGAGGGAAATTTCCTCCTGGCTGCATCTCCAGTTCTTCAGCTGGCTTGGTTGTAGGGTATCATAAGGGCTGTGACAACCTGAATTAGCTGTGACTCCTTCTAGTGCTAAAAGGAGGTTCCAAGACACTGCAGTAGCCCTTGGTCTTACCCCTTCTCTCCCAACACGTGGGGTGAAAGTCTCATTTCTGAAGGAGAGGCAGGAAAACTAAAGCAGTGATACTAAAGCCCAGTGATACTTCTCCCAGCTAGAAGCTCAGTGTGTGAAAATGGGCAGTCGACTGAATGTTCCTGCTCCAAGACAACGAACAAAAAAAACTTAGAAAGCCAAGCTATCTCACAAAATGTACCTTTATTTATGCATTGAAAAATAGCCCTGTACTGCCCACCCCTCCCCAGCACCAGGTATCTGTAGGAAATTCAGCACATAGTTTGAAGCATAGACTTATTAGCTGGGAATATCAGCGAATGGTGAGGAGGCAGGGGATACAGACAGTGTTGATACTGAAATATAGTGATAAGGCAACAGAAGATTATCCAGGCCACCTGAATCCGAGTTTGTTAGTTTCAGTCATCCCCTCTTCTTCCCAAAGACCACATACTTCTCATTTGAAGACTGAAGTAGTAATTTCATACATTGAACGTGAAGCAATGTTAGAGTAGCTGATTTTTTTGACAGAATTAGTATCCTTGCTGCAGATAAATTTCAGATGATTAATTTTCTTCCCTATGAGGCTTAGAAGGTGCTTGGTTCTGAAATGCTAGGAGAGTTCATGGCACGGCCGTTCATAAGACTGTTACTGAAACTTGATTCCTTGAGCCAAAGGTAAATCCTTGCTGTAATTAATTGTGCTGGAAGAGAAACAAGTATTTAGAGACCAAATTTGATCTCTGAGACAGATCATGCAGTCCATTTCCTATGTACAACGCTTCTGATTTCTGTCACATGTACATAAAAGACTTCTGTAAGCAGTTTGCCTATTTATAGTTACGAACTGAATTTACTCCAGCTTTCAATACAGTAACTATGTGTGGGGAATGGCCACATTTACCATTATCTCTTCCTTGATAGATCAAAGAGAAAGTAAAGTACTATGCTCTATTTAATCTCTTACTAGGAGAATGTCCATCCAGAAAAAATCAAGGTGGGGTTTCTCATGTTCATAAGCCTTTGCATGGAAACCAAAGTTAGCACATGTAAAGGCTAAGGGAGGCCAGCAGAGAGTGGGAATGGTCAACCACGACAGGCTGTCAGGAGATTTACGGATAGATACCCATAAAACAGTGAGTAAAGAAAGGGAAGAGTGAGTAAAGAAAGATCTTTATCTAGACTCTTCAAATCGTCTTCTACTGGGAACACAGATGTAAATTCTTGCATGAAGAAAAAGCTATTACACTCATACATGGTTATCTCACATTTAGAAAAGATAACCTCCTGTAGTCAAGGATTTATACGTGTTGAACTTTTACAAGTTTATCTGTAATTTACATTTATTTAGAATTTTAAAAGTCTGTCTCACCAAGTAGACCGTCTCATATAAAGTTTCCATGAATCACTTCCAGATTCTCTTCCCCCACCAGTGTGCTTTTCACCACCTGTAGGAAAAAGTTTATAAATGAAAACTTGAAATTTTTTTTGAGCACAGGAATCTGGACTAACTCCAGGAGGAGAGACATTTTATAAAAATTCATGGGAAAAACTATTGCTTTGCCCTTGTTCTGTATCTGAAATAAATTACTAGAACACCACCACATACATCTCTCACAGCTAGCTCTCTCCTCATGCTTGATCCAAAAACCATCTGCCTGGAGTTTAAAGTTTCATCATGCTGGCACCAGAGGACTTTGTTTTAAAACTATTTTGTTTTAACATGAGACAAGAGTACAAAAATGTGCTTTAGAAGAAATGAAGCCTGAGGAATAATATCAGGTTTATAGATCTGACGCTAGAGGATTTAATCATTTAAAGGATAAAGAGAAAAGCATAAGTAACATACCAAAAGCACCTCCAATCTCAGCCCCACTGGTTGGGATGTTGACATTCACAATGCCACAGTCAGATCCCTTTGGCCTACCAACAAAGATAAGACACAGTTGCTCCTCAGGATCAGGAAAGGCTCCTTCCCTAAAATGAGGGCTATAAAATGCTCAACTAGCATTGTGCATAGGTTTACAAAAGACATGAACCCATGCTTCAGGAAGGTAGAAAAATAATTTAAATCATACCCAAGCCAGCGGAAAATCCTTCCCAAATCCTTGGTAAAGATACTGCTGGAAAGACCTTGTTTTACTTCATTATTCCAGGCAAAAACCTCCTCTTCCTCCTAAAAGGAGCACGTGTCAATGGTTAAACCATGGCCATTCAAAGCAAAGCAGTTACAAAGAGGCACTGTGAGAAAAAACCCAACATACCACAGCCATAATGCAAATATAAATGAATGCCACTTGTCAAATACACACGCACCAAGTTAGAAATAGGATACCTCCACCACGGCACAAAACACACAACCTGCTTTTGAGCAGGTTGACACAAACAATAAAAATCTATTCCTCTACAGGCTCTCATCTTAACTCCAGTGCTCTTCACAGAAAATGCATAAATGTAGCTACACAGTGCAGTAAGCTATTACATTGGATATCCCACAGTGCAGAACAACAGTTACCACTTCTTGAAGTGCCAGGACTATTACATGAACATGTCATACATCTCAAATATCTCTCCTGACTCTTCTGTTAATCATCCCTGACACCTGACTAATTCCCCACTGTTATTTTACCTTAAATTTCAGCACATACAGTATGGGGGCAAATGTCTCAGTGTGGACAATGGGTGCATTATGAGGAAGGCCAGTCACAATGGTTGGCTCAACATAGTTTCCAGGGCGATTTATAACCTTCAAAACACGTAAAAGAAGAAACTGAGTAAGTTCAAACCCATACCATGCGTAGTACTAGTGTAGGAAGGGAATCCTTCATGGTCTAATTACTATAGTTGTGCCTAGCAATCAGAAACAGAAGGTCGGGTCATCAGGTACTTAAATTTCATTTATTTAAGTATTTAAAATACAGAAGCATAACTTAGCCTTCTAAGAGGTAATGAAATCTAAAGTTTACCAGCTAACAAAACACACTTCCTTTCTTGTATTTGTATGCTGATTAGTAAACTGATTAAAACTTTAAAGGTATTAGGAATAAAGAAAGTGCCAGTGAAAGACAAGAATTCCCAGAACATTAAATCTATAAGAATTAAACATCCCATATGATGAAGATGTGCAAGAGGATCTCTTGAACCTTTAGTATTTCCTGAAGTTTGATATTGTGCATCCAGGGACAGAGCAGCAATTTTTCTTTGTTATGTGTTTGATATTCACCATTTACATTGCTGTTTGTATTTTCACCATCACCTGCAACTAGGGAGTAGTACAAGGAACAGCCAAAATCTCTTAGCCATTTCTTAGAGGAGAAGGTAGCTTCCAAGTAGACCCATCTTTACCCTAAAGACAGGATTGCGATTCAAACATTCTCAGACTGACTAACTTAACATACTGTAATGGCTGACAGGACAAACTGAGGTACAATCTTGACCTACACCACCACGTTACTGTATTTTTTTGCTAGAGCACTAAATGTAGCAGGGAGAATAAAAGTAAGTTACCTTTCCACCATAGACCACAGAGCCACCCTGTTGTTTTGCTTGTTCTACTGCATCAAGGAACATTTTCACTGCCTCTTTGGTATGAAGAGGCCCATACAGAGTGTCAGCTAAAAATAAAACATCCAAAGACATACTTTCAGCAAAACTGTATAAGTTGACAAGTATTCTTATCATGACATTTTGGGAGTAATTATTTAATCTGTCCAAGATAAGCAGTATTAGCTGGGTTCTTCATTTCCCTTTCAGCGTTTGTATTCTAAACAAAACCAGCTATCACTCCCTGGTAAACTGCTACAATTAGATAGGTTTGATCTATAATCTTTTTGGAATTTAAACAGAAAGAAACAAACAGAAACTTGTCTCCGAAACCCATGAGTTGGAAATAGCTACTTACAATCCCACGGATCACCGATGCGGACCTGGGCATACGCCTTAGCAAGCTTTGTGACCACCTCATCGTGGATGCTTTCATGGAGGAACTAAATAAAATGTGGTAAGAAGGTTGTAAGACAGCTCAGCCTATGTAACTGTTACTGAAGTACTACTACACTTCGAAGAGGGTTGAATAAAGTGTGAAGATAGTGTTGCTCATATTCAGCAAATCCCAAAGTTAAAAATAAACACATGAGCAAGGTCTCAGAACAGCACCAACACCATGAAATCAAGATTTAAAATCTTCACCATGAAGATTTAAAAGAAGCAAAGAAACAAAAGCCTGTTTTCATTTTACCCCATCTCAGATCAATGGTATCAATGTGTTCTGTAAACTCTTCAGTTAAGTGTTTTAGGACAAATACCCAAGTGATTTTCATTGCTATACACCCTTTCTATACATCCAAAGTTAACCCACATCAATTTTGATGAATATTTATCCAATCAACCCAACTCTGAATAGACTGAACAGACAGAGGCTGACATGATAACACCTTAAAACTTGCTGAAAATGATTGGTTAAAAAGCAACACACACCCCTTTGCTTTGCTGAAATCTAAACTCTGCACTAAAATTTGTAGTAGGCACAAGCAAAGAAGGTCTGGTAATGAAAACAGAGAAAAATACAGAAAGTATGGTAAGTTTTATTTTCCTGAGTTATAGCAGCACGTACATTTAGAACACATATAAAGAAACTCCTTAGAGCTAGACTTACAGCGAAATGACAAACTGTCGTCTTATTTTCCCATCATACTGATTTTTGACAAAGAAAAATGTGTTTCAAAGATTATTTGCATAATATTTGGAATTGTCAGGCATTTTCTGAGCTAATTTGGAGTAAGTTTAAATTCAGAGCTACCCAAAGCAAACAACACGCATTTACTCACCAGTCTTCTGGCAGTCGTGCACCTCTGACCCGCTGTTCCCACAGCAGCAAATAAAGCAGATGGGATGACTAGGTTCAGATCTGCATCTTCAAATACTTAATAAAAATTAAAACATCAGTATGTTATTGCAGACAGGCAGTATGCAAGACTTAAGACACTAAACAATATAATAAACTGACAGGTTGGTCAAGAAGCATTAGGAATAGTCGCACTAGCATAGCGCACTAAGATATACAGAAACACCTCAAAACTCCTATTACTTTTACACCTGGAATTACACACACACAATTGGATATAAATGTAGGTCTGAACAACTGAAGAGAGCCTTTTGCAATATGGCTTGCAAAGAACTTCAGCTCCATTTCAGTTCAAGAAACTACAAGCAATTTCTTGATGTTTTGTCACCTTCTCCTTGTCTCACTGAGACGTCTAGCAGCATAAAGAAACAATAGGAAAGCATATCCAGATGGCATGCAAAAACATAGCGAAAACACACAGGTACTCAATAACATAAAATAGAAATAAGCTGAACAAATTCATCTGGCTCGAAGATACTGGGATGTTTAAATCAAAGCTAGTATATATAAGCCTTGAAGGATCCCCAAAATATCACTCAGCTTAACCAGTCCCACAGAATTCTCTAAGTATCCAAAATTATTATTAAATCTGGGACAACGTTTAACCAAAAAATGTTTATGCCATCATCCAAAGCCAATTCCAGAAAAAGCAGGACTTTCATATGAAAACGGAAACCATTTTTTAAGTATAAAGCAAGTTTATGCTACTGGGTGCAAAGCAGCACAGGAAAAAAGAATGACCTGCTCAAATGTGATTTTCAGAAGAGCTTAATATTCTAGATAGCCAATTACATTTGTTCATAGCATAAGAAAGGCTATAACAGAATGGGACGGCAATTTATGTATTTATTTAGCTTATATTTACTTTCTGCCATATTGTTCAGCTTCACAGTATTTATGTCTACCTGGGAACTAGGTCATACCTGAAGCTACTTAAACCTGTAAAATGTACTACTGAAATACATACCTGCATGCTTTGCCTTCAAGTATCATAAGTGTCTTAGACTTTATATATAGGTACTTGCATTCTAAAATGCTAAAAATGTGGTGTTCACAAGATTAGAACTATCCTAAAATCAAAGTCATTCAGCATTGTTCATATCCCACTACTGAAGCTTACTGCTTCTCTCATTCCCGTCTTCACTTCAACAGTGAATACATGTAAGAGCTTGAACTTTCATTTTTTTATCTTAAAACACTACTCCCTCCACAATACTGAAGACAGAAAAAAAAAATCAACATTCTATTACATACTTTTTAAAGCCCCACCATGGAAAAAAAGAAAAAAACAGACAATTTGCAACAAACATTTGTATACTGACTTCCAAATATTATCTATGGGACTAAATTTCTACAGTGCATATTACCAATAATGGCATTGTTTCCTCCCAGTTCCAGCAGACTTCGACCTAATAAAAACAGACAAAACAAGTTACGTTACATGCAAATGTATTCACTGCACCTCATTCAGTGAGGTCACCTCTAACTAAAGCTAAGTTTCATTAAACATATTCTTCTGGATATACAAAAAGCTTTAGGCATCACAGTCAACTAATCGCTCCAGTCAAAGCAGAAAATTACACTGAATACTACATCTACCACATATTGTGAAGATACCTGGAGAGCAGTTACAGCAGAAGGAAGCTTAAAAAAATTAGGCAAAACTAGCACTGGAAAGGAAAAGATGAAAACAGAAAAAGTTGCAGCATAAATAATATGATGCAGACAAAGAAAAGAAGGAGGTGCTACAGAGATCAAAATGCACACATAAAATTTAACCAGGCTTATTTATTTCTCTGGCAACTGTTTCATCTCAAATCTGAGAGAAAAAAAATCACTATCTACTTCTGGCTGAACACTTGCAATCTGTTCTGATTTTTTCTTTTTTACGGTCCTATGAACTTCAAATGTATTAAATGACCTGTTCACAGGGTTTTCTGTTTAAAACTAAAGAGTTAGAATCCAGCAGCTGTGCATGGACTCATGCCTGTACACTTTTCAATATTTGCAACAAAAACAGCACCTCAAAAATTGTAATTTTTCTCTTTATTTATAAGGAGTAAAATGCAAGGGGGCATTTCTCCATGGAACACATTGCCAAAAGACCATAGCCCTTGACTGTTCATCTTGATAATCTCCATACAATTATACTAATGGACAGCCCTCCCCACCTTCCTGAATTAAATGCAGGAACATGGATTTGTGGATACCCTAAAAAAAAATGCTGAGTTGTGGCAAAACTAACTGAAAAATGCAGTATCTAGCTCTGTGCAGTATCAACATCCTATTTCCACTAAGTTAAAAGGAAAAAAAAAGCTAACACAAGAGGTAACTGAAACAAGCTGTTATTTTACAATCCTGTGGAGCTCCCCTGCCTTTCACAACCATGGAAAGGAATGAAGTGGAGCAGGCCCCACACACTCACCAAATCTCTCCTGAACCATAAGCGCTACCTGCTTGCCCACTTTCGTGCTGCCAGTGAAGGACAACAGGTCCATTCTCTCATCTCTCGCCATTGCTGTCCTGCACAACGGGAGACATACCACCATGTTCAATGGAAATGCAGACAGCTGGAAAAGCTGCTTGCACTTTCCACATAAATCAACTTCAACCAGGGAGATCTTTTAAAGTCAGAGCCACTTCTTTGAAAACATCAGGTAAGTGACTGAGCAGGAAAGCTTCTTCTTAGCCAGGGAAGAGGAACAAGGCTCTTTCCCTCCCCCTTTTCAGACCATAAGAGCATCACCTATACCAGTTTTGAAATTTAACCTAAAGTACGTAGTGAGATCAGCTCCAATTGTTATGTTCCCTTAGAAAATACGCATAACTATCACTTTTTTTTATGCCTACCTTCTGTTTTGTCTTCTCTTGAAACGCTCAAAAGATACACCTGAATATACATTTGTAGTGGGAATTTCCACATTGTAATAATCAAACAAAACAATTTGATCTGCACACTTTCCAAGCATCTATACATCTATGGTATGCATGTATGAGCAAGTGCAGATTCCTACGTAAGCATGGAAAATGGGGAAGTATTCTCCGCAAGTGGTCCAAAAGGCCAATGGGCTAGAAATTGAAAATTCTTCAGAACATGATGAGCGGAATTAAATATTAGCTGCATTCTTTGTGTGTAAGCATATGCAGAAGTAGAATATAAATTTAGTCACGCTTCTTCATTAAATATCTGATAAGTTATTTGTTAGCGGCTGATCTCACAATGGCAAGTAGAAATATATATTACGCTTACACCACGGCCAGAGTTTCAGACCAGTTGATAAAAATGATGGCAACAGGTACATGCATGTACTGGGAACTCATGGAGATCAGAATAACTTTACGAGAAGTACCTCAAAGAATATTCTTTATCCCCTATACAACTTCACAAAACACAAGAAATGTTACCTACCCAATGTCTGCTCCACCACAAACCAGAGAACAGATTGCTCCAGGCACTTTGTTATCCTCCAAGACTTTGGCAATTATCCTAGAATCAAAGATGTAAAAATTTCAGAGATTTCTGACATGTGCATATAATAGAGAATGAACCATTAAAACTGTCAGACCATGCACCTGAAGAAGCTACAGATTTTTAAAAAGCAGCAGTCTTGTGGTTAATTGACTTGTAGTTTGTACAATACATAACACTTTTCTCTCATCAAGGACTTTGGTGTTACAATCATAGCTCACACAGAAGACTGGACTTTAAAATATTTTCATTTCGTGTTCACACAACTAGCTCAGACAAGCATTAGATCAGTGTGTAAAAACCTTGGCCATACAGTCTTTCACCATTAGAAAGAGACATTTATATAATTTCATGGAGTTACATAGAGTATTTATAGTAAGTAGTTTTGGGCCATTGTTCTCAGGAGTTAATATTAAAGCTACAAGACTTACTAATTAGTTATTTTAAAGGGTTCTATTTATATTTAGCATTTAAAAATAAATGTTACTCCTAGCTCACAATAGATAAGTATTTAAAATGCTAATATAGTAAGCAAAGTAACAATAAACCTAGAACAAGTATCACTATAACATTTATTCTTTGGAGTTGTTCTCCTTTTCATCAAGAACAACTTTTGAACCCTGGAAACACACGCTAAGGTGTTGTTACTAGGTTTGGATAATAAAGACTGTGTGAAGGTATCTTCAGGATATAGGTCTACACAGCCAGTCAGACGAATTTGCGAAGAAACTGGGTGCTGATGTTGGGCTGAGACTCCCAAAACAAGGGATGATTCTGAAACATGAATGCATGATTGAGGGAAGCTAAATTTCGTGAGCTATTCATCTTCTACAAAGTAGCAAACCACATAGCTAGCCTGACTTCAGCAAAAGCTCAGCCCTGGTCCCAGAAAAAAAATGGCCAACAGTATAGGTAGCATCCTATATATACTACTATATATATGCTACTTCTTAGGTAACAAGGGAAAGCAGTTGTTCTGACCACTAAATACTACCTCAAACAGAAAAGAAGTTGTTTAAAAAGCAAAACAGAAAGCAAATAAAACAGAACTCACTTTGTAACAGCAACACTAATGAGGGATGTTGTAGGAGCCCCCTTCCTAAAAAGGAAAATAAATATCTTTTTATAAAAAGAATGACATTATTTTCTTTTCAATTCTCCGAGAACAAGAAATAATTCAAATATGCGATTTGTATGGTATCTCAAATCCGGTACACTTTGCTTAGGCTGGTTTTCAGGTGCATGTTGAGACAGGAACTCATGTGGTTTTTTCCACAGTTAAGCCTTCAGAGCTTCTACTGAAATCCACATGGACAAGAGCTACGCCAGACACTAGAGTGAAGCAGGCAGATGCAAGTGAAGCAGGAGCAAGGAGAGGAAGTAAAGCTACTTATTTTGATTCTTAATTTTAGCTGCACAAATTCTGAAAATATTAAATGTTTGCTACCACTGCTGCAAGACCTCAACCTGGGTTCTTTACTAACAGCCCATTTGGCTAAGTCCTGGACAGGTCTGAATCTCAATATTTCACAGAAGACAATAACACAACATAAACACATAAACATAACACAAAGCTTTTTGACTACAAGTGAACCTAAAATTAAATAAAAATTAAGCCTACATGAGACAGAATCAAATACACAGAAACACAAGACATCTGATAACAATTTCATGCCTAAGATAATAGCTCTCTAGCTTTAAAATACTGTTAGCACGTTGGAGAGCTACGTCTTACCAGAGGCAAGCGTTTCCACAGATCATTGCAATTGCGCTGTTCCACCCATAAACCGCTACAGGGAAGTTAAAGGCCGTGATGATTCCTACTAACCCAACGGGATTCCACTGCTCTATAAGAGCATGGCCAGGTCCTGAAGGCAGAGACACAACATAATGCAATTTGCATCCATTTAATGTTGGGGTTTTTTCCAAAAGGAAACCATGTGAGCAAGGGACCTAGCATCACTCTTCTGTCCATCGGAGCACTAGCTTGTGGCAAGCTGTATTGTGCATGCTCTGCAGCTTACTGGGACAAGGTTAGCTAACTTGTGGAAAAACCTAATAACATGACAACGTGAAGTTTTACTATTTTACCAATTCAGTTAACAGAATGGTGATTGGTTGCTAATCAGTAACTGACAAAAAGGTCTCTCATTTCTACGTACACTGCTGAACTTTTTACATACTTTCCTCTAACACCTGCATTAACAAAAAAAAAAAATCAAAGAGGAGCTAATGCTTCAAAGAGTGGAGAGAAAATCTGTTGCCTCTTTCTATATGCCACAGGCTAGATACTTCATTAGGCGTCGCCACTGCCTACCAGCACATCTATTCCTAGACAACATGCTCCCCAAATAACTCACAGTACAGAGATTTTGCTGCACTACATCACTGTCTATTTAAGATACATCTCCATCTCTTGATTTGTACAAAACAAAACCAACCAAAACCCAAGATACACACATACTTACTTTCTGAAGGCAAAATAGGTCCACCAATCATTCGGGACAAACCAACAGCATAGTCACAGACATCAACATACTCCTGCACTTCCCCAACACCCTCGACAAAAATCTTTCCCATTTCCAGAGAGACCTGAAAAAATTAAGGGCAAGACAAAATTATTTTTTTAAAAATTCCCTTGTGTCCCCAATACGTTTTGTATCCCACTAATGTCAGGTATATCTGTACACCATGTAAGATTTAATACACTTTTTTTTTTTAATTAGGAGAGATTCACTTCTTCCTGAGTTATTCACAGCTTAAAGAAAGAACACAATAGACAACTAAGCAGGAGTCACATTCCCATACAATAGGAGGAAATTAGAAAAGGAAATTAATGAACTGAGGAAATGAAAAATAATCTACTGAAAGGAATATCCAACAGTAATGAGGTTTATAGGTTTAGATCAATGAAACACTGAATTTCCATCAGGATGTCTGCATACATTGTGGACCAGGCATGGAATAAACTGGAATAGAGGGATTACTCTGCTCCAGCAAAAGAGTCATTTACATTTTTCATAAGCAAACTGCTCATTTTATGACATCTCAAAGTGAGTCTGAGAGATTCCATTTCCAGACGCTGCTGAAAATGTCTACACACCTTTAGTATTTTATTAACCTGGGATGTTTAGGATCTTTTTTTTTTTTTTTAGCTGAAGTCAGTCCAAAGATATGTATTTCTGTTAAAAGCACGTTACAAATACATGGCAGACATATAGATTATCAATGAGAATAAGGTGGTGTTTGAAGACATTTTCCTTCAAAAGTGAGAAAATTCAGTACCTTAGGAACTAAGAAGTCACCCATTTACCCCCACTTAATTTTACAGTCACACTCCGATATCTAAGTGTGACTTTCCTGCAGATATCACCTACCACTTCAGATTGATGACTGTACTTTCAAGAAGTTGTTAAGTGAGGAATCAGGATCAAAGGATTGCCACAAGAATTTATTCCTCAAGCAAATGTTATAATAAAGGTGATTAAATGTATTTCTATGATGTCTGTGGTCATTTCAAGACAGAAAGAATAGCCCCTATCTGTGACCAGAAATGGGAGGGGCATCAGACATATTTACTAAGAAACACAGCAGTGAGTCTGCAAGTACAGTAGAGATACAACTGGACACTTGACAAGAACATTGTGAGGCAAGGCTGGAAATTTCCAACAGCATATTAAAACTTGCCATACCATTCCCTTTTACATATCTAAAGCCAGAAAAAGTCCTAAAACCTGGACACCCACTGCACAGCTTTCACCCTGAAGTCAACCCTGTATCCTGGAAGAGCTGAACAGACTTATTATCCATTTGGGAAAACTAGAAAAATGCTCTAGCAATAAGCAACAAGTTTTGTCCAAGGAACAAACAATACAGCAAACTTCTGTCTGTCCACACTCACCAGGGAAGCTGTACCATTTTTGAATACAAAAGTACATTAGCACTTTAATTCCACCACAGAAACTCTGCTGAGGAGACAACATCAAGGGAAACAGCAGAACAAAATTTTGTAGGTTAACAATATGGGCTTGACTACACATGGATTTATTCACTGACAGCAGTTTCTGAATAGCAGCACATACAGGTAAAAAGAAAGCCACAAGTTCCCCACTTGTGTCCTTTTCTTCCCCAGCAACTAGCAAGTGTTTTAAAGGAGTGGTCCTTAACCTTTATGTCCTGCACAGCACTGCAAGAAGATCTCATTAAGACCATCTCACCTTCTGAAGCCTTATACCTCCACATGTCAGTTTGGAAAATTCTGTGGATCACCAGAAAGAGCTCAAGATTAAAAGCTCTGTATTAGAGGAAGGTCTTTTTCAGGACACTTTCAGTATCAGACAGTGCCCTATCTGACAGGCAAGTGGGAAACAGCAGGGAGACAGATGTAACACTCCTCCTGGCCAGAGTACAGGCTCAGAAGGAATTACGCTGTCTTTTCTTGTTACATATTATCATTTTCAGTGTAGGTTGCCAGAATGCAATCTTACTTTATTGTTTTTCTTTTCATTTTTTTAAATTAAAATTTCTTTAGGCAAGCTAACCGAACTAACAACATTTTTAAAATTATTACGATTAGTATTGCAGAGTGGTATGTTAAAAACTGAGAAAAACACTTTTCACCCGCCCCCTCACCCATCCACCCTCCCCCTGCAAAGTTAAACTCCTTAAAACGCCTTACCAAGCTTCCTAAAACTTTGATTTTTTGTCTCAGGGCATCACCAATCTGTCGCACTATTTCTCCACGCTTAGGTGCAGGGATCTAGTCAAAACAAAAGCAAAAAGAAAAATCTATTTGAGATTAAACATCTGTGACTTCTTCTGCATATATACTGCTAGTTTTCTATGCCTGCAGCAAGAAATCAGCAATTGCTGTGCTTTTTCCCCTATCTTCCCAAGACTCATTCATTTTTATCATGCGCACTGCTTTACAAGAAGCTGTTTCATGCTTCACAGAGACTGATAACACTGCACACATTTATGACTGTTCAAAACTTCAGTTACACTGAATATTGCCAGAAACATTCAGATTATTAGTTGTGCTGCTTCTGTTCAGCTACACCACACACAGTGTGCCCAAACAATCAGCTGCACGTCAAGAAACAAGTATTTTTATAAAACCACACTTACTGGTTTCTGAGCTTTTGAAGTGTACTTAACACCACATTTTCAAACTTTTTGTTTCAGTATGATGACATTTATTTTGTTAGCAGATGTTGAGACACATAGAAGCCTCAGTCATTGAAAAATTAAACCCATACACCAATATTCATAAGATTTTTTTTTAATGTGGTATCAGTATGTTAGGTACAAATTAATAGCCAGGATCAATAATAAGCCATACACATGCAACATATTTACAGGATTAGAATCTGATGATGAACAGGCAGTTGGAAAGACAGAAGTGGTGAATACATAAACCATGCAAGCATATCTCTTCCAGGGAAAAGGTAAAATCTTTCATTAAAATAACCCAAAATTCACAAACTAAAACCTAATAGCTTTGAGATAAGCCTTTAAAGCATTTGATCTGTTGATTCTTTGTTATCCGTTAGGCTGCTTTCAAATTATTTCCAAACACATTTTGAGCTGGCACGCACTCACTAACATTATATTCACAAATTGTAAGAGAAGGACACGTACTAACATATCCTGAGGAAGCTGTTTTGTTTGTCCTAAACTTTGTTCTTTTCAGGCAAGGCAAACCACTTTGCTGGATAACATACAGAATGCCCAATACCTTATGAAATTCAGGTTTCAGCTTGTATCAAAGAAGTGGCAAGCAGCTATAAAAACCAAGTCTAGTATGGCCAGCAAGAGAATGGATGCTGGCTGTCCATAGCTTGTACAGGGACACTGAGAACTACAGCTTGCTGAGGAAAAATAGCTATTGTCTGACACAGAAATGTAACACTAAAGTTTTGGAATAACATAGCTTTGTGTTTTGTGAAATACCAGGACACACTCAAAAACAGTAGTCTTTCTCACCCCATGAGAACAAGATACCACCACAAGTTAGGTATCCAAATATTCTGCAGACTTCCCGCAGTGGAAAGCATGTGGCAACATGAAGTTAAGCACACCCACAGGCATAATTTGCTCACTACAAGGTTTCTGAACTTCAGGAGACCTGTTGGCAATGGCTTACAGGCACAAACCTGGGTAAATTTGCCAGGCTTTTTAAAACAAACATTTTCCACAAGTCAATGTCCTCATCTTTGTACCTCAATTGTAATGTGCAAAAGTTGTCTGGGGTTGTTTCTTGAGGTTCTCATTGCAGATTTTTGCTTTAATGCCGCATACACAAAACGAACATGTTTTTTACACCCCTGCCTGACAATTTAATGGTGTTTACCTGCCAGCGGTACATTATAAAAGATAAGTCTCTGTTAACTTACATCAGCCCAGACCTTCCATGCCTCTTTAGCCTTCTTTACTGTTTCTTCATAATCCTCCAAACTAGCCTACATGAAGAAGCATGTCAAAGTTAGGAAAACCAAAACCCCGAAACAAACACCACAGAAAAGCTTCGGAACCCAAGTCAAGACACTTCTAGTGGATAGTACTGCAGTACAAAATACCACTTCCACAGGAGGTTTATATCCTGCCATAATTTGGGCCCTATATGGCATGCTGAGCTGCTTGAAGTTTCTGTCAAGAAAAAGCATATGTGCTGGCTATAAAAAAAACAAAACAACAAACCAACAAAAAACCCCCACCCCAACAAACCGTGAGCAGAAGTTTTCCTTCAGATAACAAAGGATGGTCCATAAGGATTAGTTATAAGGGAGGCATTCACCATATATTCATGTACCTTCTTCTATCTTCAATCCCACCACTATTAACAATATTAAACAAAGGCCCGTGAGGACTGCCCTGTTCCACCAGCCTCACTGGACATCAAGGGCTAATCAAATCCTAATACAAAGGGATCAGGTTAGCGCCGTAGCACTATTCTCACACTGAAGACTTCCACAAATTTACCACGTGAATGCCACGGTGCTCTCCTTCGTGTCCCCCCGCCCCGGCCACTGAACACCCGCAATTCACCCCTGCTCGGCAGCTCCCGCTGCGAACAAACGGCGGCGGGCAGGAGGGGCCCTGGCTCTCCCCAACAATTCTCGCGGGGGGGAAGCGGAGGGGGGGAAGAGGGTGAACCGCCTGGTTTTCTTCCCAGAAGAGCCGCGGGCTCACTTCCAGCAGACGGCCCGAGCTGTGAGGGGCCCCACCAACCGCCTCTGGACTCAACACCCCCTTGGCCCCTGCCCTCGCCCGCCCCGCCGGCTTCGTGCCCTCCGCCAACCCGGCCGAGCGGAGGCGCGGCCGCCAGACCAAGGCCCAGTGTACACCCCTCACTCCGAACACGGCGGCCGGAGGCCTCCTCCCGTCCCGGGGCGCCGCTGGGACCTCGCCCGCCCGAGCTCCCGCGGCCGGGCCGGGCCGAGGGGCGCTTACCTGCCGGACGCTGGCTATGGGCTCGTTGTTGGCGGGGCAGTAGGTCGTCACCACCTAGAGCAGGAGGAAGGGGATGAGCAGCGGGGGCCTTCTACCCACCCCGAGGCCCCAGGGCCGCCGCCCGCGCCCCTGAGGGCCCGTCTCCCCCCCCACCAGGCCGCGCCGCCGCCCGCACCTGTCCGCGGCCGCCCCAGCGCCCGTTGTAGACGCCCGGGTTCTCCTCCTGCAGGCCCAGCTCCCGCAGCCAGGCGTAGCGCGGCTGGCTGACCAGCAGGGTAGACATGGCGGCCGCCGGAGCCCCGGCCCGCAGCGGCAGCAGCGCGGCGGCAGCGCGGCGCAAACCCTGCATCGCCGGCGGCCGCCACGGGTGGCGGCGG